>VMOF01000320.1:34941918-34944418 GCA_011764245.1 Trialeurodes vaporariorum | reverse complement strand
GGGGACCAATAAACCTTACCTTTTCGTTTCTACATCATCTTCCACGTGTCAAACGTAATGTTTATTGGTCCACCCAGACTGTCGCTCATCTTTTACTTGCATCTTGAACTTTCAAAACAAACCGACAGCACCTGATCTAATTTATTTATCTTTTTAAACTTTTTCCTCTTTCCTTTTATTTGCTAGCTTTTGTAATCATCCGACAGCACCTGATCCGATTTATTTATCTTTGTTTGGTTTTTGTTGTTGTTGTTTTTTTTTTTTTATCAGTTTTCGGAGCGACAGCACCTGATGAGAAAGTTTTTTCACAATTTTGGTTTTTTTGCTTGTTTTTTGTTTTTTTTTGCTTGTTTGTTTTTTGGTTTGTTTTTTTTTCAGTATTTTGGGGTTTTTTTTTATTTTTAATCAATTTTAGGAGCGACAGCACCTGATGAGAAAGTTTTTTCAAAAGTTTTTGATTGTTTGTTTGTCTTGTTTTGTTTGTTATGTTTTTTTATTGTTTGTTTCTATTTGTTTTATTTGTTTCTCTTGCTTTGTTTGTTTGTTTGCTTCATTCTTTGTTTTCGTTTTATTTGTTATGCTTGTATGTTTTTTATTTATAGTTTGTTTGTTTGTTTGATTTTTATGGGTTTTCTTTGTGTTTTGTTTTCAATTTTCGGCGCGACAGCATCTGATGGGAAAGTTTTTCTCAATTTTGTTTTTAGTTTTGCTTCTTCGTTTGTTTGTTGTTGTTTGTTTGTTTGTTTGTTGTTTGTTTGTTTTTTCGCTTTTCCAATTTCTTTTCCTATCATCTTGTTATGAACTTTAGTTTTTACTTTCATTTATTAATCTATTTGTCTAGTTTTGGAATTTAATTTCCATTTTTATTAATTTTTAATCCTCTAATCAAATTAATTATGGTATAGTGATGTTCGAGGCCGGAAAATTTTTCAAATAGTATCACGCCAGAAGATTTTCTGCAATGGAACCGAATTACTGGTTGCGAGAAACCATCAAATTTAGATACTGATTGATTCGGTTTCACATGTTGGAATGGTTAGGGATGCGCGGATTTGATGGGCCCACCTCAATCAGCCCGCTAGAAGTTGGAAGAAGAACGGAGAGTTGGAGAGTGAGCTGTAAGCAAAGCGAGGAGTGAGGAAGGGGGAAGGATGGTCGGTGAGTCAGTGAGTCGAGGAGTGGGGATGGACAGTCGGGAGTGGGGAAGCCGTGCAACGCCGAGATCGCGTTGCACGGCAAACTCACCGAAGGACTGAACTCGACAAACTGATGAAACGTAAAAACTAAAACCTCGATAACTTTCAAATTACTGGACCAAATCTTTCCAAATTTTTGGCAGTTCATCCTAAGGTAGTAACAAACGTTTCTGCAAAGTTTCGTGAAAATCGATTGATATTTACTACCACTTTTCGCGTGCACAAACTGAGCGTCACATACATACATACATACATACATACGTACGGACAGCGACGATAGCATAAGGTGCTTTGCTACGCGACAGCACCTAAAAACGTATTTTTCAATACTTCAAAGTTTTGTTCTAGTTCTGTTCAATTTTGTTCCGTAAACAAAAAGTTTTGTTCCGCCCAAAAAGTAGCTTTTTTTGGAAATCCAAAATGGGGGGGTTGGGGTCACAAAATCGAAATAAGGGAAACGTGACAGTCTGAACCGACCAGAAATGTTCTACTGGTTTTGTTCCGTTTTGTTCCGAAAAAAGATCCACCAAATTGCCATTAAAAATGCCCCAAAAAAGCTTTTCATTGAATTTCATGGAATAATCAAAATTTGGGGGGCCAGGGTCACGCCAGCCCCCCCCCCCCCACTTTCGAAAATAGTATGTTTCTTTATGTCAAAGTTTTGTTCTAGTTTTGTTCCGTTTTAATACGTAAACAAAAAGTTTTGTTCCGCCAAAAAAGTTGCTTTTTTTGGAAATCCAAAATGGGGGGGGGGGGGCTGGGGTCACAAAATCGAAAGAAGGGAAACGTGACATTTTAAACCTACCAGAAATGCTTTACTGGTTTTGTTCCGTTTTGTTCCGCAAAAATATTCACCGGACTCCCATGATTAAGGCCTGATGTAAAAAGCTTTTCTTTGAATTCCATGGAAAAATAAAAATTTGGGGGGGGGGCAGCGTCCCACTTTATCCGACCTTGGAAAAACGTATTTTTCAATACTTCAAAGTTTTGTTCTTGTTTTGTTCCGTTTTGTTCCGTAAACAAAAAGTTTTGTTCCACCTAAAAAGTTGCTTTTTCTGGAGATCCGAAATGGGGGGCTGGGGTCACAAAACCGAAAACAGCGGAACGTAACATTCTAAACCTACCAGAAATGTTCTACTGATTTTGTTTCGTTTTGTTCCGCCAAAATATCCAACGACTTGCCATTAAAAATGCCTCAAAATAGATTTCCATTGAATTTCATGGAATAATCAACATTTGGGGGGGCACACTGAAAAAAATAATAACTGCTAGATCTAAACCCGCTCAGAGTTAATTCAACTAAT
>VMOF01000320.1:34854254-34941418 GCA_011764245.1 Trialeurodes vaporariorum | reverse complement strand
TCCATAGGGAAGGGCTTTTACGTTGTGGGGAGGCTTACTCGTTTAGTAAAAAAAAAACTTAACCAGATTTCATAAAAATTACTTCGTTAAGAAGCGGCCATTCGTTGAGGGGGGAGGGGGCCTATTCGTTGGGGGGAGGCTTATTCATGGGGGGAGGCTTATTCGTTGGGGGGGGAGGCTTATTCGTTGAATAATAAAATAAAAGAAACTTCACCATTGTTATAATGTACATACACCCCTCGGTGAACCCCTTCCATGAATATTCCATGGCTCCTTGCTCCTTCATCCACATTCTTTTTGACTCTCCTCCCTCCAATTATCATGCATGAGTCGAGAGCAACGATTTCATGCAGGCAAAATCGAAAATATATTTGAGCATTTCAATTTTACTGTACATGACAGTACCGTAAAATTCAATTTGAAGGTAAGGTTGAAAAAATTTTCCGGGGGAGGGCCCCCGGACCCCTCCCTCTCCGTGAACCCCTCGGTGAATATTCCATGGCACCTTCAACCACATTTCACTTGACTCTTCTCCCTCCAATTAAGAGTCGAGAGCAAAGATTTCGTGCAGGCAAAATCGAAAATATATTTGAGCATTTCAATTTTACTGTAGTGAAAGTACCGTAAAATTCATTCTGAAGGTCAAGAAAATTGGACAAATTTTCCGGGGGAGGGCCCCCGAACCCCCCACTTGTCCTGAGGGGTATTCCATACCCCCCAGACCCCCGGAGTTTGAGTCGTACCACCCCCCCCCCCCCCCCCCCCCCCCCTCCCACCCACCAAGACAAATTTCTCGGAGCGCCACTGAATATCCGACGTCATTCTCTCTAAGTCATTGCCAGTATTCAAAGAACCGGTCGACTTAAAAGAATCAGAAGGAAGAGGAGACAAAAAAATAGCAGGAGAAGATAGAGGAGAGACCGCGATGTAGATGAAATGGAGATAGACGAGGAAAAATCGAAAGTATATTTGAGCATTTCAATTTTACTGTGCATGAAAGTACCGTTAAATTCAATTTGAAGGTAAGGAAAATTGAAAAAAATTTCCGGGACCCCCTGCTGGGGGAAGAGGAGAAAATAGCAGGAGAAGATAGAAAAGAGGCCGATGTAGATGAAATGGAGGTAGACGGAGAAAGATACGCGGACGGGGGAGGGCCCCCGGATCCCCCTCTACCCTGGCGGGTATTCTATACTCCCCAGACCCCCCGGTGAGGGGAGTCAAATTATTGAATTTGGGGGGGAATTCGTCAGAAAGCCAGGGGGTGGGGGGGTGGACACCCCTGAATAAATGATGGTAGGAAAACAGAACAGGAGTCAAAGAACAGGCAGCACACACTCAAACATTTAGCCCCCCCCCCCCTCCGCCCTCCGGTACAGGACCCAAAGGTGGGAGCGCAGCAACAAGTGTTCCACCATCGCATGCATGCGATGTAAAATTAGCCTATATACTTCACTTTTATACAGGGTGTCCGAGAAATGAGTTCACACTTTTGCTGTGAGCGCCTGGTTGATTGTAAAACTCTGAAAAATTCAGGAATAATCTATTACCCCTAAGCGACTTCAGAGAAAATGTTGGGGGGCTCCCATGCCCCTTTAGGGGGGGGCGTAGGCCCCAAAATGTACCCCGTTTTGCCAATATATCGCATATTTCAAATGGCAGGGGGTATTTTTTATTTCATCATTCAAAAGGGCTCAAAAACTGAGAAATTTCGTTTTTTCAGATTTTCGGTAGCCCCTCTCAAAACAAAATGGCGGCCAAATAGCTACCCCATACTTTAGAGGCCCATAACTTCGGTTTGAATTAATATTTTTTCAAAAACTAAAAAGTTTCTGAATCCTCAGAACGTCTTCTTTCCAATGATGATCCACACTTTATCATTTGGTGGAAAAAAATGGGGCGCGGAGCCCCCCCCCCAAAACTTTTTAAGTTTGGGGGGCTGTAGCTCAAAAAAGTCAAATGTAAAGGGGGGTCGTGTTGTACATTAATCAAAAGGTCTTAAAAAAAGAAAGAATTTAGGGCAAACCCGAAGTCTCCACGATGCGTCTATCTAAAATGGCGGCCATGTAACGATTTGGGGGTGGGGGACCGCCCCCCCCCCAAACAAAATCCGCTCCATCGAGTGATACATCAATCGAAAGGTCTTGGAAAGAAAAAGAGAATGGCGCAAATCGGAAGTCAATACGATGCTTTCATCCGAAATGGCGGCCGGTCAAAGTGTTTTGCCTGTAGCCATGCAGGGTCATAAGCCAAAAAACTTTGACCGGCCGCCATTCTCTTTCTCTTTCCAAGACCTTTCGATTGATGTATCACTTGATGGAGCGGATTTTATTTAGGGGGGCAGTCCCCCACCCCAAATCGTTACATGGCCGCCATTTTAGATAGACGCATCGTGGAGACTTCGAGTTTGCCCTAAATTCTTTCTTTTTTTAAGACCTTTTGATTAATGTACAACACGACCCCCTTTACATTTGACTTTTTTGAGCTACAGCCTCCCAAACTTAAAAAGTTTTGGGGGGGCTCCGCGCCCCATTTTTTTCCACCAAATGATAAAGTGTGGATCATCATTGGAAAGAAGACGTTCTGAGGATTCAGAAACTTTTTAGTTTTTGAAAAAATATTAATTCAAACCGAAGTTATGGGCCTCTAAAGTGTGGGGTAGCTATTTGGCCGCCATTTTGTTTTGAGAGGGGCTACCGAAAATCTGAAAAAACGAAATTTCTCAGTTTTTGAGCCCTTTTGAATGATGAAATAAAAAATACCCCCTGCCATTTGAAATATGCGATATATTGGCAAAACAGGGTACATTTTGGGGCCTACGCTCCCCCCCTCTAAAGGGGGATGGGAGCCCCCCCAACATTTTCTCTGAAGTCGCTTAGGGGTAATAGAGTATTCCTGAATTTTTCAGATTTTTACAATCAACCAGGCGCTCACAGCAAAAGTGTGAACTCATTTCTCGGACACCCTGTATACTGTTCGCGTGTTTCTAAATTTAATTATTTGAAGAATTTTTTTTTATTTAGTTATTAATTTTTTATTTTTTCTTTATTTTATTTTATTTTATTTTATTTATTTATTTTTTTTTTTATTTTTTTTTCTTTTATTTTTTCATAATTTGAAGCCAAAAGCAAGTCTGTGGAGTGTGGAGTGAGATCGTGAGCATTTGACAATAACCTTTTTCCTCATGTAAATGTCGAGTCAGAAAAATGTATTTTACAACGAGGAATCATTCAGAACAACGAGTCAAGTCGGCTGGAGCCCGTTTACTGTCCCGCAAAGTCCGCGAAAACCAGGTTAGTTGAGTGGAATTTTTGTTTGCTGAGCTTGTTTGATTTGGTTTGGTTTCAGGATAGTTTGGCCAATTTTTTTTGACACGTATACAAAATGTTATTGAGTTTTTACAAATTTTGAACGCTTTAATATCTTACCCATAGAGGCTTTTGAAGCTTCTGAAAGAAATTATATTAAAAAAAAAAAAAAAAAAAAAAAAAAAAAAAAAAAAAAAAACAAGCAGGGAAAATTCCAACACGCAGGTGTTGGAAAAGCGTGCCACTAAAGTCTGAACAGCTTTAATGCTTTTGCTAGCAATGATAATTCATCAAAGAGGAACCACGTGACATGGAGCTGATCTCGAGAAAATTGAGTCCAAAGTTGAAGAGCTAGCATTTAAAAAAAAAAAATCGGAATTACTTACGTTTTGATTTCATTCAACTACCGTGTTATGTTTTTGCATTTCAACACCGGAAAAGTGGAATTTCCTATGGAGGAAAGTAGAGTACTTAATTTTTAGCGTTTAAAGTGACTTGGTTCCTTTCTTCTTTTTGTTTGGCATAATCACGAAAAACGAATCTCTAAGAGAAACCAAACGTCAGAGTTGGTTTACACTGTTGATATTTTAAAATCCGTTAATCCGGACTTAAGTCCGTTCCCAATTCCATAAAAGGAACCAAGTCGGAGTTGGTTCCTTACGTGACTCGGATAAAGGTTTAAGAAAAAGGAACCAAGTTCTCATTTTATTTCATCATATGGACAATGACTTCAATGAGGCTCACCAGCTCACTTTTACCTGGAATTTTGACGGGAAATAGTTGTTATTAGAAGAAGCACTTGTTGTTTCGAGATTCAGTATTGCTAGGTCTATCAATCAATAACTCAATTTTATCAAAAATATCACCTAGTTCTTTTGCGACAAGTGCTGTCCAATTGAGCTTGTAAGAAATGATGAAAAAAATAAAAGATCAGATGTGTCTATAAGGAGATGAGTCAAAGGCGTTGTTTTTTTGTGTTTGTTTTTTGTTTTTTGTTTTCAAAACTTTGGAGGGCTCTAGCTCAAAAGAGAAACATTTGCAGCACATATTCATGTAGGAAAATAAAGCCTTACAAATATGTTGACCCCAAAAATACACTCCATAAGTTTGGCACTTAAGTTTTGAAACACCCTATATTCTTGATATTTTGCTCTCCCCCCCCCCCCCACCCTTCACAGAACACAACATCTTGACCATGCAAATTTTTAAAATCACAGTTTGACTGTAGAGATATTTTCTCCCCCCCCCCTTTCAACGAAAAAGGGGAAAATGGATCGCCTATCTTTGATGTTCGTCGTATGCGCGTGCATAGATTGTTCGGCTCTACGACTGCCATTTTGGCTTTCTTTATAATGCGTTTTGTGGGTTTATTAATGGATTTTATGACTATTTGATGCCGCCAATGTAATTTTCAGGCGATTTTACATCAGAATCAAACCTCTGTAGCACTGTAGCAAAAGTTTGCAACAAACCCATTGAAAGCTGAAAAGAGAAAATTATTTGATAAGGCTCGATCTCTTTTACCCACATAAAGTATAGACAATAGATATTTCTAAATCCCTCCACCTTTTAAACGGCTTGTTCAGGGATCAAAAATGAGGTTGCGTTCTTTTGAAGTCAAAAAGTGTCATATTCGGAAAAGCCGTGATTCTAAATAATAAACAGTTTTTTTTCTTTTTTTTTCCGTTTTAGGTGCTGTCAGCACTTATTGCGATTGTCACGATGTAGATATGTAATATACATAAATGGAACACTTGCGAATTCATGAAAAAATAATCCTTTAATATACAGAATAAACTATTTCATGTGCCCTTTACACGTCAAGCATTCTAGGGGTATAGATTAGTAGGTGTGGAGGTTTAAGACGTTTGTGGATTTTAATGCCCCCTCCCCCCATTCATTTTGTTGAAAAGTATCAAAAGTTTACGGTTAAAACTATAAGCCATTATTCATTATAACGCATTGTAATATTATTTTTTTTCTGTTGCCGTCGGTCGATATCATTTTTCGTGTTGGAAAAGCAAAGTTCCATATGGACCTATAATTTCCAAAATTTGAAGAAGCTTTCAGTAAAAAATACTGTACACGCGAGAAACTTTTTAGGATAGGTAAATAAGTTATTCCAGAGCCAATTCCATAGCCGCAGCGAGGAGGCTGTCCAGGGGTGGAAGACACTTGACAGCCCCTCTCACTTTTTAGAGCTATAAATGCGAATTTTACCCCCCTCCGTTTGTTCTGGATTTTAAAAACCTTTTTTTCAACAAAACGCCCAACATTTCCTCAAAAATCTCTTGATTGCATAGACGCTCATTAAGGGGTTTTCAATTTGCCGATCCCCCAGAATTTCAAATGTTTCCAATGACCAAGACCTGTTTAGTGTGACGTCATGAAAAAAATTGGTTCCAAAAAAAGGCTCCGTCTCACTCGCTCTCGTGGGTTTTCCCATATGAAACTCGATCCAAATTTTCAAATACAAGTGCTCGTAAACAACATGTTCTTTGCACCAGTTGTGTTTGTCACACCATTGGGTTCCACGTCCCTTATAAAAATTTCCGATTGTTTCAATGAATTTTCCGATAGGATATATATTCCCGCGCTTTATTTCCCATAGAAATAATCAAAATTCCATAGAGACAATCGGAATTCGTGTAGATTCAAGCGTGCTGACAACAGCAACGATAGGTCTCATGATTGAAATAAGGCGAAACATATCTATGGTTCTATTCTTACAGTTTTAACAGCCACTTTTTTCTCAGTGATAAAATATGAGCCCGCTACCACAAACTTTTTGAAACACCGCGCATCAATGCACAATCACAGTTATATCGAAGAAAGTCTTATGTTTTGTCCTTGTCACACTCACAGTTTCTTATGAGCACAAAATTCTAGGATATAGGCTCCACCATCACGACATGTGTTATACCTCGAACAATAGCTTCGATACGAAGAGAAGTTAGAATGATTGAGTGTCATGGCGATGATACTCCCATAAGAGACCGTGAGTAAGACAAGGACAAAACGTAGAACATCTTTCGGTATAACTGTGATTGTAAATTAGCTTGTGATCTTTTAGGAATTATGTTACAGTGAAAAGATACTTTAAGGTACGTGGAATCTAATGATGCAAAATAATTTGAGAAAACTGTTGGTTAACTAGCATGAATTTGCGTTCGAAAATTTGGATCTGATATCTTTTAGGCAAATCCGTGAGAGTGAGCTAGATAGAGCATTTGTTTGGAACCAATTCTTATCGTGACGTCATCACTAAACAGGTCTATTTAGTATTTAAGGATATGAATGAGCCCCTCTCTTTTTTATATCCCCCCCGCTCTTTATCGATACCTCGCCGTCACTTCTTTTTGATACCCTCGTCAAACAGATTTTGACCTTTTTATGAGTCTTCAGACCCTGCGCCTGCGAGTCCCGAACTCCCGACCGCTTAATGCACCGTGAAGAAATCTTGTGACCGATGGAGCCCAAAGGCGAGGGGCAAAGAGGGTTTCTGCGGGAGATGTTTCCACCCCCCTCCTGCCTTGGAATTTTGACTAATAGGTTGACACAAATGACTTGGGTTGCTGGACCTGTATAGAAATCCCGGTCAAAGGAATTCAACTTTGACGCTTAATAACTTAATGAAATTAACAGGAAAACCAAAACTTTTACAATTTTAAGAAAATAGACGCCGATACCTCCTGGATTGCAGCAATAACTTAACGATTAATAATGAAACCAGTTTTAAGAAAATACCTTTTTAATTTTTCAAACCTTTCCCGCCAAGGTTTTGCCATAAGCAAAGCATGCAACCTATATATTAGATATGGAAATGAAAACAATTAAAGCGTACCGTATATATACGGCATGCTTAAAAAAATAGTTAAAAGAATATAAGGAAAAAGTAATAAAGTAACAATTGAATCTCAATATTTTTAAGGCCAAAAAGTAATTTTTATCCGATCATTCGGTTGAGAATTCCAAATTTTCAAAAATGTTGTTTTTAACGAATAACAGGAGATCAAAGGAAAAGAAATGGGGGGGGGGGGGCTCCCACAGAAAAATTGCCAGGAGGGTGCAATTTGTGAGCCGAACTGGATAGTCCAGGAGACACCACCCAGTGACAGGCAGGTCTAGCCTTCTCCCACACCCCCAAACAAATAAGGGAAAAAAAAAATCAATTTGTCTTCCAAATTGTACAATTTCAAGCTATTTTAGAACGAACGTATCTGAATCAATAAATAATGTTTATTTTTACGTGTTTGATACTATGAATAAAGTGACAACAGATGATACTGAGGCTATATTTTAATTAATTTCAAAAATACAAAATATACGTAGATAAGTAAATATCTTAATTTTAGTGGAAGTCTTGGTAGTGGCTGCAGTGCACCAACACTAAGCCCAACGACTTAGGACCATTGTTTGGCCCCTCCTTGCGGTCAACATCTACCCCGCAAGAAGGCGGTAAAGATAAAAAACGTAACTATAAAAAAAATAATATAGGTAATAAAAACAACATCAATGGGTCTGTTGCGTACTTTTGCTACATCAATATAACTCATTGATTCTAACGTAAAATTCGGCGAAAATAACGATGTGCATATTAAAAACTTTCAAAATCCACTCATTAACTCAGAAAATACCTTCCATTTCAAACAACCCGCGCTACACACTAGACGCTACATCACCGACTTATAACTACATAGATGGAACCATCTCGTTTATGTAAACATGAACAGAACTTACAAACATTGGAATGTTTCGTTTAGATGCGTACATTTCCTATAGTATTTTGTAATCTTTGATAGACCGAAAAGACCAGACAGCAAATGCAGCTTATATTTCACGTATTAAAAAAGAAATGCCATCATTTTGTGGTTACGATGTTGTTTACTTATGCACGGTGGTTCCGTCTATGTAGTAGTATACCGGTGCAAATAGTGTCTATAGTGTAGTGCGGGCTGTTTGAAATTAAAGTGATTTCCTGATCTAATGAGTGGATTTTGAACGTTTTTAATGTGCGCATCGTTATTTTTGCCGAATTTTACATAAGAATCTAGGTTTTATATTGTTGTAGCAAAAGTATGCAACAGACCCATTATTGATCGCATATTCACGCACAGCTATATCCCACTGTTTTCTCGAAGAATCGTCGCATACTTACACAGGCGTACACTCTGTTTAAGAGGCTAGATAAACATTCCTGCTCGCAGGCACTAATTTTGCCGATACCATTAAATGAAGGGGAACAATACGCTCTTCTAAACATTTTATGGACATTAAGGGAGCTTCTGCTGAACTTCAAACCTGCGACAGTTGAGAACGCATCAGTTCCATCATCAAAACGAGAGCTGCCGTTTTGCGTAGCATTAATCACATTTTTCAATTCACCGATGATTCCACCGGTTGGAAAAAGACTGCACCAATTCAACGTATGACTGACATGCACGAAAATACTCAGATCTGTAATATTTTCTCAATCGGTGGCAACTCCGTCAATTAGTTAAAATATCCGCAAGTTTTTGAAAGTCATCGACGACTCCACCGGTTGAGAAAAGATTACAGATGCGAGCGTTTTCTTGCGTTACTGTCATACGCTGAACTAAACTGCGTAATCTTTTCTCAACCGGTGGAATCATCGGTGTTATGAAAAAACTCCGAAAACAACTTTCATCGTGTTTGTTCTTCCATTCTGCAAGTGTCACGTTTCTTTACCTGCAGCCCTGGTAAACATGTTCCATGAGCTCTGTTCCAATTTTCCATGTGGACATGGAAATCGCCTTGATTTCCATGTAAAATAGGTTGATTTCCATGTGAATTTACACGGAAATCACAGTGATTTCCATGTCCACATGGAAAATTGGAACAGAGTTCATGGAACATTTTTACTAGGGAGATCAAACCGTTCTTGCGTGCACGGAGGCCTGAGGACAATAAGGTAAATATGTATCGAGCATAGATGACAACAGCTTTGTTTTTCCGACGTCATTATATCACTGTTTAAAACACACATTCAACAACAAACTTATTTGGAATCTTTTTAAATAAATAATAAATTTATAAATAGGTAGTTAGGATTCACCATCATTAGCATTTCCTTTTTTTTTTCCGGAGCAATAATTTTGCAAAAGTAGATACGTGTTACAGACGCATGGTTGCCAATTGGCGTGTTTAGCGTGATTTTTATAGAGATTTAACGGTGAATTTACCGGTGGCTAAAAAGATTGAACTGTTTAGTGAAGCAGTATGACTATATCGCATGAAAATACTCTAATCTA
Source organism: Trialeurodes vaporariorum (assembly GCA_011764245.1). NCBI lineage: Eukaryota > Metazoa > Arthropoda > Insecta > Hemiptera > Aleyrodidae > Trialeurodes > Trialeurodes vaporariorum. Next base: position 34,931,841 of record VMOF01000320.1, on the reverse strand, counting down.
ATGTGTAATCTTTTTAGCCACCGGCACCGGTGGGTTTTGGATTACCCGAATGGGGCTCTTGACATCTTTTGCTGAGAGCAAATGAATAGTCAAATCTTACGTAAAGACCAGCAAAAATCACGAAAATCACACTAAGAAAGTCTAAAATTTGCAATAATAAACTCACATAACTGCTGTAACGGCAAGTTTGTGATGGCGGCTCAACGCAGGTATCATGGGATATTCCTGTCTATTATGTCACTTTCTCTACGGAAACACAGAGATATGTCTCAATTTACATAGGAATCGCCCATGATACCTGCATTTCTCCGCCACTAAGCCCGATTCAGTGGATTTTGTGATTTTTTAGTGTACTTATCGTCATTAATACAGGTTTTTATGCAAGAATCAACTCTTCAATCTTCTATAGCAAAAGTCTGCAAGAGCCCCATTAAGGGCATGTATTCACAGACATCCAACTCAATGAGGCTCTTGCTAACTTTTGCAACATGCGATTGAAAAGTATAATATTGGGTGAAATCCATCAAAAATTACTATGAGCTCATTAAAAAATGTCAAAATTCATTCTCAGACTCACGCTTGACTTTACATTTTAAGGTGTATTGGCGGAGCTACGCAGCGCAGGTACTGTGGGAGATTCCTATCTAATTTAAGCAGTGGCGGCTCATGAAATGCGATACATCGATGCCCACTCCATTTAAAACTATAGAAAAGTATCGATTTCTCGGGGGTTCAATTGCACCCCCTGACGATCGATACTTTTCTATAGATTTAAATGGAGTAGACATCGATATCTCACATTTCACTGAATTTAAGGCTATTCTTTATGACTGTAACAGGGAGAGTGACAAAATTAGGCAAGAATCTGCTATGATACCTCCTGTCCTCTGTCTATATGTATACCTCCGTCCAGCATAGCTCCACCATTTTAGGTGTCAGATCCGAGGTATCATCTTGACAGGCTGTTTTTACCTTTTGTAGATTTGACGAATTTCGCCATTGGAAAAAAGTGAACAAAAAACCAATAGAAACAAAAGAAACAAAACCAGGGCACACTGGGCACACAATTATTTTGATAATAACAGAGCAATCCAGCAATCAATAATTTTGACAGACGCGAGATTCCGTCCGAAAAATTTTCATTTCATAATAGGTTAGGTATGACAATGATTAACAGTTTACTCTCTTCCATATCCAATAGCAACAATTTCATGAAAAGGAAGCGTACATGCCAGCCGACATTTTAGGCTAAGAAACATTTGGATAAAATATACTTTAGATCGAATTGTGGAGGGCATGCAACTGCTTTTAGACGAAAAACCTGTAGGTAATCTGCATTTAGGTCAAATACTTTAAGGCAAGTGACCCTGGATCGTGATCATATAGAATATGGTCGGTAACACCAAGAGGTGCGCGGGCTACACTTCTACAGGTGTGACTTTGAGGCCGCAGAGGTACTGTCGAAGTCAAGAAATCAGCCTAAAAATAGGCAAAATGTGTGTCTTATAGCATAACTTGACGATACCACGAGCCTCTAAAGAATTCCTGGGCCGTCTAAAAAGTTACAAACTAAAAAATAGGACTGGACTACACCTGTCTGTAGCCCGCGCGCCTCTTCTTAGGTTAAACGTCACTCGAGAGCCAGAGACTTCAAGTAAATTTTGAAATATTCACCCTGCAATGAGTTTTAAAAAATTCGAGTGTTACCAATGTATCAGTGGGATTGAAAAATTGCAAAAGCGAGTACTAGCAACCGAGTTAAGAATACAAGCGGAGCGCTGAAGTTTGCTTTGATTACACGTGGATTCGCCACTTATCTCGAATGGGGCTCTTGCAAACTTTTGCTATAGGGCATTGAGGAGTTGATTCTTGCATAAAAACCTGTAAACATGACGACAAGTACACCAAAAAATCACGAAATTCACTCTCAAAATTGGGCTTAATGGCGGAGAGACGTAGGTATCATGGGAGATTCCTGTCTAAATTGAGACATATCTCTATGTGTTTCCGTAGAGAAAGTGACATATAAGAGACAGGAATCTGCCATGATACCTGCGCCGAACCGCCATTACGATCTTGCCGTTATAGCAGTTATGTGATTTAGTTACTAAAGTTTAGACTTCCTTAGTGTGATTTTCGTGATTTTCGCTGGTCTATACATCAAATTGGACTATTTATTTGCTTATAGCAAAAGTTTGCAATAGCCCCCTTCTTGACTGCCAAAGCTTTTGCTTTTGATAGTACATATCGGAGTATGAAGAACGTTAATATCAAATGTCGTCAGTGTCACGTGAAGCTAGACGCAGGCTTTACAAATTATTTCTTGGAACTAATAATTATCTCCTTCAGTCCATACGTTATTCCAAAAAATGAACAATATCGTGGGTTTTTTTTTTTTTTTTACTCCTCCTCGTCATGCATACTTATGATCATGACATATTTTCAAGATAATCACGTGCTTTAAGTGTGATTATGACTTCTCGTTTGAGGATTTGGGGTTACAAAAAACGCACCTTTTTTCCCTCAAACTGTGTACATAGCACTTAGAATTTATAAATTTTGAATTTTTTCCGAAACATTTTTGAAATTTAAAGTTATAAATAGGCTGCTAAGGCTGCTCTCAATATATATTTTAGTTTTTTAAAATGAGGAGGTGAATGCAAAAACCAGTCCACGCCTATAACCACCTTGATCCTTGTGAGCCCAAGGTTTTTGACCAACGTATGGTGCCGGAGGGGGTGTCTTTAAAAAGACCCGCTGAACGGGATTTCAACGAATAGTTTTAGTTTCCTTGAAAAAAATAACATAAAATAAATAAGTGAATAAGTATTTTTAGTGATTGAATCAAATACATCATACTAAATGTTTTAAGACCATTTTTCATCATACAAGTATTATCATCCCAAATTTTGGATATTTATGGCTGCTTTTCGAAAAAAAATGATAGTTAAATACCCGAAACAAATCCCAACATTTATTTAATTTAAAAAATTAGAGTTATGAGCAAAAAAAAAAACAAAAAAAAAAAACAAAAAAATGGCTGGGTCATTTCAGCCTCCCCCCCCCCTCCGTCACCATCCTGGAGGTTCACATGGGGGTTCTTGGTAACATATTATTTTATAATTTGGTGAACTTTACGATCAGGTTCAGTGTACTGACTTTTACAGTAGAGTTTTTACCGAATCTCCTTAGGTAAGCGATTTTCCTGAAGGAAATCAGGTGAAAACTCTATAGTAAATTTCACCATTATATGGTCAACAACGTTCTTCCAGAGTGTGACTGTAGATCCTTGGTAAAAATCCTCATCAAAAATCATCAAATAAATCTCAGATTTGGAACCTGATTTCACGTTGATCTCATGGTGATCTCATGATGATCAGAAATCATCTTGAGCTCAGCATGAGATTATCATGACATCATCATAAGATCAACATGAGATCAGGTTCCAAAACTCATGCTGAGATTTTTTTGATGATGTTTACCAGAGATCGGCCACATATTTACATACACTTCTGTTTTGAGGTTATTATTATTGTTTTCTTCTTCATTCTGTATGTATCGCTATCCGAAGTTGAGATGACTGAATTTCATTTGAAACTCCTCATCACGGTTCTCTGCATCTCCATCAATGGTGCTGATTCCTCTTTCCTCCGGAGGTTGGGCTGTGAAAACTGGTTCAAAGGCAGCTCTAAATCCATCTCCAAGACTGGGAACTTCGGCCCGATTGTTGACACTGTTAATACGGCCCAAGCATGCCCCTCTTCTTATATGACTTCGATGAAAATCCAAATGTTGCCCCAAAACGAACAGAAGGCCATCAGAGAGTTTTTGGAATCTGACGATGAGGCGGACGCGCTCGTGACAAGTTTCCCAGGTTTCGTTGGGCGTTTGGCAACGTTGGCTGCTAGGGCGGCGTCATTTATGGCGTCCTCGACTGTCGCAGCAATCAGATCAGGTAAGACTTCACCAGAAAATATTAATTTATATGGGGCACTTGCAACCTTTTGATACCTGCGATTGAATAGTTACCCTGGAAAAAATCGGCTGCTATAGTCTTTTCCGTACAATATTTGTGGGTCATCTTTTCCGCACAAACACCGAGGCTGCACAATCTGGCAACGCTGCCTCGATCTCTGAAAATAAAGAAGATAAGCTGGACATAAGCTAATAAAGGAGTGCGTCTTCGTGCCGTGTAGCATGCCGATCAAGAACGATTGGGTGCGTTTGGGAATTCTCCGTTGAGCTCAATCGGAGCAGGGCATCGGACCCTGGACCGGTCCTGGACCCAGAACCGGTCCGGACCCCTTTTTTTGCCTGGACCTGGACCCGGATCCGGACCGAATTTTTTTATCTCTTCTGGACCCAAACCTGGACCCGGACCGAAAATGTCTTCACTTCTGGACCCTGAACCGGACCCGGACCCTTCGGACGGGTTCATTCAGAACCCGCCAGAACCGGTCCTTAGCAGGTCCAGTGAGTATATGAAAAAAACGGTAAATTAGAGGTAAAAAAGAAGGATAAATAGGAAAAAAGAGGAAAAAAGAAAGCAAGGAATAAGAGAGGAAAAGAAATGAAAAGAAAAGAAAAAAAGGAAGAAAAGGAAACAAAACCCGTTGCTATTTTATCATTTCATGAGCTCTGTCCTTTATTGCTATTAGCCAGATCATTGTTTGGATGACTTTATGCAGAAGGTAACCAAAACTGCTATGAGTTTCTTGTCTTGTTCATCATTAGTTCACTTTTGCGCAAACAGAAAAATGTGTCCCTTTCTGCATAAAAAAGTTCAACTATGAAGCCCAAGTTTATCGACTAATTACTTGGACCCTTCAAGAACCGGTCCAGAACCGGTTCCGGACCCTGGACCGGGTCCAAAGAATTTTAGTGGACCCGGACCTGGACCCGGACCCTGACAACTCAATTCTTTTTGGACCGGACCCGAACCCGGACCCTGAGGATTCATTTTCTCTTGGACCCGGACCCGGACCCTTTTTTCAAATGCTTGGGTCCAAAGCCCTGAATCGGAGTACCGGTGGAGCTCCACGTCACCGGCTTTATCGGAGGTCGAAAACTAACCTCATTGAAATAAACAACCTATTTCCTTGCGTGTTTTTTGGAGGTTATTGAAAATTAAACAGGTTTTTTTTTTTTTTTTTTTTTTTTTTTTTTTTTTTTTTTTTTGCATAAGTACGGAAATTCTGATGCATTTAACTGGGTTGACGGTTGATTTAACCGGTAGTCCGGGGATGATGACGACCCGGACGACCCACAGCCGTGAAAATACATTTTTTGTTAAAAAAAAAAAAAAAAAAAAAAAAAAAAAAAACAAGCAGCCAGCAGATTTTGTATCGCAGTCTAGCGATACAAAGATAACATGCAGTCAATCAGTGTAAGCTGCTTTGACTGCGTTGTTATTCTTGTAATACCGCTTTTCATTAAGTTTCATAGCATATAGGGTGTCAATTAAAAAAGGAGCTAGGCCAAATATCTCGAGAACGGCTCCGGATTTTGAAAAACACTGAAACACGTGTTCAAATGCTTGAGGGGGACATCTTTATAGGGGGTTTCCGATTTCGGGGCCATCTCCAGGGGGCCCGCAGGGCGGATACCACGTCCCTAAATTCAATACTTCAAACAGGGACCCCCATATTTTATTTATTAATCGAAAAGAGGGTGAAATTATCAGACTTTTGGTGCGAATCGAAGTTCAATATCGGTTTTCGTTTTTGATACATCGAAGGTCAAAGTTCGATTTGGACTAATTTTCAAAAAATCATTACTCCTCTTTGAAGAGTCGGAATTTAAAAATCAAGGACACAAAATACTCTAATAAGTAAGCCCTTTTCAGAAAAAATTTAATTTGACAAACATTTAGTCAAATTTTGGTTTTGAAGCTCCCAAAACTTTTAGACGTTTTTGGCCCCCAAGGAGGGCCATCTGAAAAATTCCGAGGTACAACCCCTATTGATTGATACTTAAATAGAAAAGGCATAACAAACTGAGCATTTCGGTGCAAACCGGAGTTCGATATCGTTTTTCACAATCGAGATATCGCAATCTGTAAATTGACATTCGATATCTCAAATGTAAAAACGATATTCACCCCCGGTTTGCGCCGAAATGCTCAGTTTGTTACGTCTTTTCGATTGATGTATCACTCAATAGGGGTCGTAATTCGGAATTTTTCAGATGGCCCTCCTTGGGGCCCAAAAACGTCTAAAAGTTTTTTGAGCTTCAAAACCAAAATTTGAATAAATGTTTGTTATAATTGAATTTTTTTCTGAAAAGGGCTTGCTTTTCAGAGTATTTTTGTGTCCTTGAGTTGTGAATTCCCACTCTTCAAAGAGGAGTAAAGTAATGCTTCTTGAAAATGGGCCCAAATCGAACTTGGACCTTCGATATAATCGAAAACGAAAAACGATGTCGACGTTTAACTTGTACCAAAAGTCTTAAAATTTTACCCTATTTTTGATTATTAAATAAAAAAAATTGGGGCCCCATTGAAGTATTGGATTTAGGGAGGTGGTAGCCTCCTTGGGGACCCCCCAGAGAGAGGCCCCAAATCGGCGTCCCCCTAAAAAGATGTCCTGCTCAAAATAATTTAACACGTGTTTCAGCGTTTTTCGGAATCCGGAGCCGTTCTCGAGATATTCGGCCTGGCTCCTTTTTTAATTGTCACCCTGTATACATGGTGATCCAGAGCACCTGTACCAGGCATTTTTCTTGAGAATGGCTGATTGAAATGTTTTGAAACATGGAAGTCGCATAGGGAATCAACCCTAAATTTTTCATTTATCATATATCGATAGCTTCCAATACTTAGCCCTTTGGGGCATTTTTGAAAGGGGAGGCTCAATCACATCTATATCTCAAGTTTTTTTTTTCAAAAAAGCTCTTTTAAAGTTATGAGAAAACCTGGTGTCCTTGAAGTTCAGGCAATTTCCTACATTTTTGCTCACATGGCCATTAACCAAAAAAACCTCACTTTTTTGAGTTATGGCGGATTTTTGGAAAAATTTTGAATTGGCTTTTGTGGCCACCCTGTTGAGAATTCTTCAAATACATAACAGATTCTGATCAAATGGTTGGAACCATTTTGATTGATGTGCCACTAGTTTGGTACCTTAAAGTGAAAAAATTAGGTGTATTTCGTTAAATTAAAATTTTGGGCAGTCTATGTCTCAGACCATGGAATCGATTCGATTCTGCCATTGAAGTCCCAAAATTTTTGATTTGAAAAAATACACCTTATTTTTTCTCCTCAAGGTAACATGTTGCACATCGATCAGAAGGTTTCGATATATTTTTTCAGAATCTGTCAAGATTTGTGAGAAATTCTCAACTGGATAAGCAAAAGGGTTGATTCAAAAATCTTCCAAGTCCCTATAGCTAAAAAAAATCTGGGTGTTTTGGTAAATGTCTATGGGAGCAAAAATGTTGGCAATTGCCTCTGCTATGAGGATATGAACTTTTTTCGTACTTTCAGAAGATGCTTTTTTGCAAAAAACTTGATAAAAGTGTGTGCACTTCTCCTAATATGAACGAGGAGCTGATGAGGGCTTTTGAAAATATCAAAAATGAAAAATTCTGTGTCCATTCCGTAACCGATTTTTTTTATTCAAAACATTTCGATCAGCCGTTCTCGAGAAAAATGCCTGGTGGTATGGTTCCTCTCATCTTGAACTCTAGGCCACTGTCTCTTATTTCGTCATTTGTGAGTGTCTATATTGAAAGTTCTCTTTCATTTGGTTTTTCTCTTAAAATTCTGTGCAGTGTGCTGGTTCCTCTTATCTATAGTTATCATCGCTGCATTATGTTCTGTATAATTTCAATGGGTATGCAGAGTTAGTGAGAGTGGTGGAGTGAGAATTTATTTTCTACGTGAAACTTCTGAGAGCAAGTGCTTTTGTTCATTTTCTTTTTTAATTTCTATTAATTTCATGTCACAAATTATTTCACCAAAACTTTCAGCTAAACCTCAAGTGATTGCGGCCAAGATCTAAAATCTTTCCCCCAAACCAGCTCCATTTTACTTCACCTGCCCCAAACACTTCTTCGTGAAAACTTGCTCGTAAAAACTTTTCTTTCAAATATCTTCCTATATTTATTTCCCTACACCCGGTGGACGTGTCGTTCTGATTCAACTTGCAAGTCATGTGATATCAGAGCGACCAAGTCTTAAGTTTCCTCGATTAGGTGGCTTCAGAGCTCCTTCAAATAATTTGATACTTCTCCTGATCACATTGTCTATTTTTCGTATAAAGCGCCTTCAATAATTTGATACTTCTCCTGGTAACAGATCTTCCGTATGAAGCTCCTTCAAAATATTTGATACTTCTCCTGTAAACACTTTCGTCTGAATAGCCGCATACAACCAAAAGACATGGTAGCTCTGATTCAACTTGCAAATCATCTGATATAAGAGCGACCAAGCCCTAGTAGCATCAACTCCTATTTTGTTCAAATAAAATGGCAATTTTATTTTGAAATGTTATTGATATTTCAAAGAAATTTTACTTGAATAAATCTCAGATAAATCTTAGTTAGGTTGACATTTTCTTATTTTTTATTTGAATAAATGGCAATTTATTTTGAATAAATTGCAATTTTGTTTGAATAAAGTGCAGTTTTAATTAAATAAATTGCAATTTACTCCGTTAAATTGAAATTTTATTTGAATAAAAAAGTAATTTTTTTTCAAACAAACTTGAACTGTACATAGAATTTCGTACTCTTCGTGAGGTGCTTTGCTTCATGAGAGCTGTGACTGTTAGTGTAATTTCCTTGAACGTTTAACGTCACACCTACCTGCGGTTCAAGTTAATCTGCGCGTTGACTGGTTGTTGAGTTCCATCGTTGATTGTACTTTGAACTGACTTTAGCAAATTATAATAATGAATTTGAAATTAAAATTTGCAGCAAATCTGATTTCAAAGTTGAACTTCAGTCAGTTTGGACATGAAGAAGCAAATAAAAGGATGACTGACTCGTTCGTGGTTCTGAAGTTTGCACGGACCGAACGGAAGACTTTCATTTCATTGAGAAATTAAGAGTATTCTTCAATAAGAGAGCGTTTATAGTTGAATTGAAAGACTAAAGTACCCACTTAGCAGAAATAAGAAACTACTGTCATCATTATGGCAATAATGGTGCAAGAAATCAATCACAACACTGACTTAGAATTACCAGTATTAGGTTTAAGGTTAGGTACTCCGTAGAACTCTGAAGTGACCAAAATACAGTAATTCACAGACACCTTGTTATGAAAAAAAAACCCAAACCCAACTTTCTTTAAAAGTGAAGACAACACCACGTCGTGCGATGCACGAAACGGGGTACCAATTCATTATAATGTTATGTTCTTTTACCAAGGATATAGGTGTGGACAAGAAGGCTGTAAAACGGTGCCATACTAAAATTTTGCTGTGAGGTTGATCGGAGAGCATCCATCTTGCTCCACTCATCTATTTTGCCCAAGTCAATTCGATTCATCCTAGTCAATTGAGCCACTCGAGTGAATGTTAGCATGAGATTCGAGTGAAGTTCAGTCACAACTTCGTAACCACTTATTTATCGACTGCTTCCAAACAAGAGGGGAAAGTTACTTTATCCTACTTAAGAATCTTAGGTGGATATACCGCTAAAGTAGTCGACAATTTTATCGCAACCGATTGGACCCAAGGATTCATGATTTACTCACAACATTTTAGAAAAGCTGATTTGATTGGTCCAGGTCAAGATTTGTTTCGACTTAGGTTACATCGAGTAGAATTAGACAAATCGAGTTGGCTTTCCCTGATTAGATCTAATGTGTCCAAATTAACACCATCATTTGTACTTGGCTTCTAGGTTTCTCTCTTCAGACTTTGTAAGATTATTGACAAGATTATGACCATTTTCCCTCATGCCCAGAGCCAAGGCCTGGCATCATAAACTGTGCTGTTCAGTGTCGAACACACTTCTTGCACTTTTTCAGTGTAGCTTCAGATAGCTTCATAATGAAGCTTTTTTTCATCCTCGCAAAACTATCCGTTTGCAAGTAAAACATGTCGAATCATCTTCAGCAGTTTCAATGAAAGATGAGTCACTGTAACCATTCTATTAGAGGGGGACCATTTTGAGTATAGGGTTCTGACAAACAATGGTGCCTGTTCCCAAACCGCATCAAAGCGCATTGATAAGCGCTTCATTAGAAACGAGTTGAAACTCTGCGCAAACCAACCACTCCCCCATGCCCTCTGATGCAGTTCAGAAGCGACAGACTGTCTTGTCGGACAGTTGTTCTTAGGTAAATAAATTCCAACCAAACTCGTAGTAAGTAAAATTCACTTCACGAGTGGCTCAATCAACTTGGGCAAAAGAGATGAGTCGAGTGAAATGGATGCTCTCCGATCAACCTCAGCCCACTATTTCAGTCGACATCATTTATCATTGAATGAATGCATCACACAACTTGGTGTTGGTGTTGCCATTTAAATAGTTCTGCTCTCCATGACTGTCATGCAAGCATAGGTACAATTGGTATGAAATGTAAAGGTCCACCCTTTGCTTTTTTTCCCCTTTCGGTAACTTTACTCTAGACCACGCTCATCGGTTAACGAAGTTATCTACTTCAGATCACTCAACTTGAGGAGATAAAAATGAGTAAATCTGTCTCAGGAAGAGAGAGTTTGCCGAGAGAGGTCAAATTACAAAATTTTTGAATAAATCACCACAAACATACCACTTTCACTCGTCGAAATGCCAAGAAAGGCAATGAGTTACGGCATTACGAGGCAATAACACGCACTGTAGAATCTGGCAAATTAAATGAAAGCTATGAAGAACTTGAGTGTTTCAATTAATAGAAACTGAAATTAAGGCTTTGATTGACAGAAAACACGCACAGTTCATAAAGAAATTCAGATTTTAAAGTCTCTGATAGACTTCGAAAACACGCGAAAATACATTGCGGAGGGAACTTCGGTTTGTTTTCACAACACAAATCTCTAACCTTAAAATCTCCGAGGCAAATTACGCATGTTTACCAAAGCCTCCGAACTAGATATAGCTCGTTGGTAATCACAGACAAAATAATGAAACTACCAAATTTATTCATAACGGAGACAAATCCTTATGAAAAACTTGGGGTCAATACTCAGTCAAAACCTAACTCAAACATTATTCGAACAACATTTCAAACGGCGCACTATGGATCCAAATCGAGTCCTAAGTGGTCAAAAAATAAAGACATGAGATATCACAAGAATTGTCGATCCATCAAATGATATTCTCCGATAAGTATGGGACAAGCTAGGAATAAAAAACGGAGCCAAATAAACCCTTAAAATCAACTATAGTACCCAGCTAAAATACTAATTTTCCAACTTTGAAAGGATCGAATTTGGACCGCCAAAGATTTGATTTCTATCCATTGTGCGGCGGACCGAAGAATATCGCGGATTCGATATGGCGCGCGATTCGTTTAGTGACTGCTTAAAGGATAGGGAGACTTTTCGCGTTGCCGCTCCGCAATATATCGAACGAAAGGAATCCACCGAAAAGCAGTACGCGATCATTACGCGCGGAAATCTGACAACGCACGTTTGCGACCAAGCCGAAAATTGTCGATTTTTTTGCAGGAAGTTTATGGCCAAAATCGATACAAACCATAACAAAAACATGCAGTACTTACTGCATGTTAAAAAAAAAAAAAAAAAAAAAAAAAAAAAAAAAAAAAAAAAAAAAAATTGGCACGAGGCCATTTACACCTCAAAAGGAGAGGAGGGAAAAATTTTACCAGGCTTTACTTTTTAAATTTGAAGTAGAGTCTGAGACCTATTTGTCGGACAATCCCAATTTCACCTTATAATCGCCATCCAATTTAACGTTTCTGATGCATTACTTACTGCTCGAGAAACTATTCTTCTGTCATAGGTGAGTCCTTCTTTTTACCTACATTTTACGCCATTTTTCAATGTCCCGTATAAAAATCAAGCTCATTCTCCCGCAGCGTTGCCAAAGTGGGGTAAAAAATTGTTGTGCGGAAAAGATTTTGTGCGGAAATGGGAATCGAGGTTTTTGTGCGGAAATTATGAACTCCCAAAACATCCTCACGATAAATCAACAATAGAATCTCAGCATGAGATTTGGAACCTGATCTCATGTTAATCTCATTTCATTAACCCTTCAACGACCTGGTTAGTTCAAAAGAACGCCATTCTTTCGTTTATATAGGGCATGTAACTAATGTAGTTAACTGTTCGTACTCGGGGGAGCTGGAATTGCCTATACGACGTATTGAAGGCGCTAAACGAAATCTTATCTTGCAAGTGTTTTCATCGATAATATAATAATCGCTTTCAACAGGAATGAAGACTGGAACAATATGACTTAGACTCAAGAAGAAAAACGAGAATACTCGGGCTTGGCCCATAAAGGGTTAATTATGATCTCATCCTAAGCTCAATATGATTTCTACTCATCGTGAAATCATCATGAAATTTGGCTCCAAATCTTATGCTATTATTTTTTTGATGATTTTCCATGAGGATTTTTACCAGGGTATTTATTTTTTTCGTATAACAACCCGCGATAATGACGAAAAATCGCGGAATCCACTCATCGACTCTCTAAATGACTAAAGGTTAATGTGTAATGGAGGAGCTTCATAGGTACTATGACCTTCAAAAGAAAGTTCCCGGATCTAAATGTTTATTCTTTCAAATCTCGGAAACCTTCAAACAATTTTGCGGCTTTCAAGTGTTTAAAGACTAATCAGAATGCCCCTTTTAGAGTAAGTCATGAAATATCGAAACTTTCTATTGGATACAATAATGGGGGAAAAATAAGAATTTTGACCCGGGTACTTTCTTTTGAAAGTCATAGTACCTTGATAGATCTCTGTTTAATTTGAGGCTTGGAGAGAGTGACAAAGTAGATAAGAATCTCCTATAATTCTTGCATAGCTGAACCATCTTTGCTTTTACATGGCGGACCTGGAAAGACATGTACATACGAGGGTCGTTCCAAAAGTAAGTATCATGTTTTTTTTTTAAAAAAATCTATTAATGCTAAAATAAATCAGTAAAAAAGTTTCGATGCGCAAAATCCTCAGCTTTTTAATGGTTTTTTTGGATTTTTGATATCTTCAAAATTAAAAAAATGGCGGCGGTTTTTCTGAGACAACCTACCGTTGTCGCGTGCCCAAAATTTTACGCACTCGGATAAATCGTTATTCAGACAAGAAAAATGGATTGTGTTGAAGAGAGCAAAAAGAACATAAACATAATAAAAAATTCTACTTAAAAAGCGTCTAACCTTATTTTTCGACGTAGTCTCCGCCTCTTTTAAGACACTTTTGGTAGCGCGGCACCAACTTTCTTATTCCTGTGGAGAAAAATTCATTTTCTTGATTTTTAATCCAAGTGTCGACCGCGTTTACCACTTCCGCATTACTCGCGAAACTTTTACCACCGAGGTCAAGCTTTAGACGCGGGAAAAGATGAAAGTCACTAGGTGCGAGGTCCGGAGAATAGGGGGGGGTGGGGAAACATTTAAATGTCTGTAACAATGATTGCGTGGTTCCGGCAGTGTGAGGGCGCGCGTTATCGTGCATCAACAAAACTTGACGGGTCAAAAGTCCAGGACGCTTCCTCTTGATACGAGCTTTAAGTGTTGATAGGACCTCACAATATTTTTCGGCATTTATTGTCTCACCACGTGGCAAGTGGTCTACCAATAGGACTCCTTCTTGGTCCCAAAAAACTGTGGCCATAACTTTGTCCGCATAGAGAGACTTCGCTTAGCTTTTTTCAGTAGCGTAAAATTTTGGGCACGCGACAACGGTAGGTTGTCTCAGAAAAACCGCCGCCATTTTTTTAATTTTGAAGATATCAAAAATCCAAAAAAACCATTGAAAAGCTGAGGATTTTGCGCATCGAAACTTTTTTACCGATTTACTTTAGCATTAATAGATTTTTTTAAAAAAAAACATGATACTTACTTTTGGAACGACCCTCGTACATAGATGAAAGAGTGTCGCTATACGAGGTTCAAACTCTCATTGATTGGCTGCTGAAAACTGAAGAAGAAGAAGGGGCCCCTGTGAAGCCAGGAGGTGCGCCTCTTGTTTATGTTTTCGCGGAACCATCTTCCCCGCCGCCTAGCTTTGAGGAAGTTTTCGGCATTTTTAGCTCCAACTGATAAAATTTTCTATTGAAATTGATACAAGTATGTCCAGCGGGCCGATCATTCACTTTATCGTTAAACCGATCGTTAAAACTGTCTACGAGTGATGCTATTGGTCGAAAATTGTAAAACTTAGCTGTTGCTATGGTAACCATCGTTAAGAGTCTCGTTTTATAAAGGCTATTCATGAGTAACCTTTAAAAAACGGACACTATAACGATGGTTACCATAGCAACGGCTTAGTTTTACAATTTTCGACCAATAGCATCACTCGTAGACACTAGACAGTCTTAACGATCGGTTTAACGATAAAGTAAATAATCGGTCCGCAGAACAGAATAAAATTCACTCATTACTCTTCACTGTGGATTAAAAGAGATAGTGAAGTAAACGGGAATTGAAGGTCAGTTTGACCTGAAAAAGACAACTTTATACACGTATACATGTACATAAGTAATCTTTGGCGGTAAGATCGTTGAATGAAAATGTAAAACCAGAGGCGCGCCTCCAGGCTCCTCAGACCCCTCTTCTTCTTCTTTACTGCCGCGAATTGGAGGCTTCTAGGGAGACCCCCCCCCCCCCCCCCCCCCCCAGGATCCGCCACTGTGGCAATACATAATATAACTTTTGATGATCAAATCTATGTGCTTTACGTTCTGAAGCAGTAAATAATGGAATGAAAAATCTACTAGGGAAGTGATGGTAAATATAATATTTGAAAAATTGAAAAACTGAGATAAGATTGGAGAAAAGGTTCCAAGAGATTTCGTCCAATGTTAATTCGTCCAATACTCGTTTTGTCCAAAAAAGATCGTCCAATGCAAATTAGTCCAATTTAAATTGTCCATAATTATTTCGTCCAGAGCACTAATTTTTCCAACGTGCAACTTACCCACATTATATTTAGTCCATTTTGAATCAAAGGATTGGACGATTTTCTTTTTTGAATTTCGTCCAATATTTTGAAACATTCGTGGAAATCAACAAATCAACGGAACACACTATTACGCATTGAAATAAGAAATCAACTATTCCCTTTTTAGCTATTAAAAGAGACCATATTTAACTATTCTATCATCAGATTAAATGTTATGGCTGCAGAAACACTCATTACACAAATATACGGAGGGCATACGAATGTGAAAGCGCCGATCAACAAGAGGTACATCATGAATCAAGAGAAGGTGGAAAGGATTGTGAGGAACTATGCTCAGTATAAAGAAGAGAACAATTTTGTTAACATATCTAAGAGCGGTAGCGTATCACCTAAAACTACATGCGAACCCTCATTGAGACGGCCCAGAGCAGGCACCGGCACCTGCTGGTGAATAAGGTGAGTGCTTTCTCATTGAATATTTGAATATTGTGTAGAGCGCGCATCTTCTCATTTTTGGACATAATGCTTTTGGCCAATTTTTCTGTTGGACGAAAGTAAACTCTGGACATTTTTAAATTTGGACAAATCATTTTTGGACGAAACCTTACATTGGACAAAATAGAAAATTGGACTTAAAAAAAATGGACGATTTTGCATTGGACGAAATCTCTGCTAACCGGAGAAAAATGTGGTCCGTCACCGAAATTCAGCGAAAAATTGTTGCTCGCTCCTGCCTGATGTAGAACAGGATGTTTTCCGAGAAACATGAAATGCATTGGATTAAATGGGGGGAAAAATAGGAATAGCAAAGCGAGTCAGGTGTTACCTACACTCACAATCATTTTTAGTCAAGCTATAGCTACAAATCGGTTTAATATTCCAGCCCTGCTGTCACTCGAAATAGAAAAAATTCTAAAAATCTTCAGCCAACAACCTATTTCCGAGAAACCTTCTTGAGTCAGTTGATTACAATTCGTAATCGTGCTGATAGCAATCCCAATGCGAAACTTCAAATTATTATGTACGTACTCAAAATTTTCTCAAAAATACACAATACGACCCGAGCATTTAATTTTTGATTCATATCCTGAAAACTAAATCTCAAAAACACACACAGCCACCAGAGGGCGCCTCTTACACTGTATTATATTATTCATTGTATACAGCAAAACGAGAATTAGAAGCTTGTCATATACCTCGTACGGCACGCTTAAAAAAACATACATACAAATTGGTTACGAGTGGGTATCGGAAGTATTTAGAGTCTCCATTATTTCTTTCATCGGCTTGAAAGTTGTTGCCCTTTCTCCATCCATGTTTAACAAAAAGTTCGAAAAAAGAAAGAAAGAAAATCCAGAACGCAAAAGAAAGAAAAATAGCCAGCACAGTGCGCGCCTTCAATTTCTAAGATAGGCAAAACCACCACGTTCCGGTAGGAATAATTATCTAAGCTACGTAATAATCTAATCTAAGCTACGTAAGCTACCTTGTAATGCTGCGAATATACGTTTTTATTCGGTCTGAGACAGCACGCCCAAGGCTGCCTGAGAATTTACCTATATTGCAATTCCAATGGAGCTGTTGCAAACTTTTGCTACAGGCTTATTAATAGTTGATCATGGGGTAAAACCAAAGACATTGGTAAAACCCTGTAAAAATAACGATTAGCGCACTAAAAAATCACGAAATCCAAATGCTTTTAAACGCGAAGCCGTAATGGCGGCCAGGACCGCGGTTTAGATTGGGGTTCTCAATCTTCAATCAGCGCCATCTACACGAGGTGTTCTCGCAACACCATACAAGAAGAAGAAGAAGCATTCAATTGCCATAAGATTTGGGCGGCTTTGACCGCCATTACGGTCTCTCGTTTAAAAGCTTTTTGTGAGTGTAGGAGTGGATTTCGTGATATTTTTGTGCTCTAATCGTTATTTTTACAGGGTTTTACCCCATTATCAACTATTAATAAGCCTGTAGCAAAAGTTTGCAACAGCTCCATTGTACGAGAGTTAACCCTTTCATACATACAATTATTTTCCTTCAGAGCCGGATTTTTGATTAACATAGTTGTTCTTAGCGCCATCTCTTCATCTAAATTGATGCGCGTATTGTATTTTTATGTTTCCCATAAGATTCAATGCTATTCAGATGTACTTACATTGAATGTGCAGCAGGTCTGAAAGAGTTAAGTAGCTCTACTCATATGTTTCAGTATTAAAGGTCGCTGAAAATGCTTACCCTGGATCGAAATACATCTTTTTCCGAATTTGATCATTTGTATTTTATTGCTTGCTTTGAAATATTTCAGTATTGATGTTTTCTTGCAAAAAATCATGTTTACTGACTGAGTTAACCCTTTATGGGCCAAGCCCGAGTATACTCGTTTTTCTTCTCTAGTCTACTTCACATTGTTCCAGTCTTCATTCCGGATAAACGCGATTATGAAATGGGGCAGTTGCAAGGGTCTGACATTTTTTGTTTTTCATAAAGAAAATGGTAGTACTTGATGAGCTGAGAACAATGGTGCCTTTGGTTTTTTCCGAAGTGTTCCGGTTTTGGAGATACACTCGTGCAAAGTTGTAAAAAATCGTGGGCGTAGTGACGTCACTACGCGGAATTACCACTTAAAACAATGTATTTCGGGTCAAAATTTCATCTCCGGAACAATGGGACTTAATGAGAAACCAAAGGCATCTTTGTTCTCAGCTCATCAAGTACTTTCATTTTCTGCATAAAAAACAAAACATTTCAGACCCTTGCAACTGCCCCATTATTGTGAAAATTATTATGAATTATTGATGAAAACATGTACTTACAAGATACGATGTCTTCGGGCGCCTTCAATGTATCGTCTAGGCAATTTCAACTCCCCCGAGTACGAACAGTTAACTACCTTCCCTTTATAAACGGAAGAGAGTGGCTTACTTTTGAAATAACCTGACCCTTAGAGGGTTTAGCTCTAATATGAATGCTTCAACTTATTTCTAAAGTTAACTTACTATATTTTCATCGTCCGTATATAATCATGATTTCTATTCGTGAAATTATTTCCGGGAAATTCCATGTTTTGAGCCACTGTACGGCGCGGCGAGACGCATACATCCTTATTTAAGAATCTATCTTCCTCTCCCCCCTCTCTCGCTCCCTCTCTCTCTCTCTCTCCTCCCTCCCTCCTCTCTCCTCTCTCTCTCTCTCTCTCTCTCTCTCTCCCCCTCTCTCCCTATTTGAATCCACGTGCGTTAGAAAAAGACACAAGCAGGGGCTGAAGTATCGTGGCAGCCCCAATCTCCATCCTTTTCTAACACATGCATTCAAATGAGGAAAGAGAGAGAAAGACCAATGTCGGGCTAAGGCTGCTAGGGAGACAGCCGCTTTACCTTCCTCCCAGAGTCCCCAGAGATGGGTTCAGAAATTTAACCTTCTCTTTTTTTGCCTATGCATTTGATCACACATTGAATCTAGCAGAGCTGTCGTTCCGTGTATATTTAATGACATTTTTAAATTCATCGACGATTACACCGGTTGAGAAAAGATAGTGTAATCTGATAGCTCAGGAGTCATCGAAGAATTTCCGCAGGGATGGGACGGTTTCTATCGGAATGAAACCTATCGGAATGGCACCACCCATAAGAATAACACGTACTCTATCATCGACTCGATGGCATTGCGATACGATTGTTCAGAATCAGCTTGCAGTATAGGTTTTTTTTCTTTTTTGTCATAAGAGCATGCGAATTTCATACGAAACTATACTTTGTCCCAGGCCCAACTAGTTTGTCCTCCGCGGTCACTTCCGGCTGAACTAGTTTGTCCTGCTAATAATCAGTTTGGCCTGGAAAATTTTAGGCCAAACGAGTTTGTCCTACGTCAATCCGGATTGCCCTAGAGAATTTCAGGCCAAACAAGTTTGTCCTAGGCAAAACTAGTTTTGCCTGTTCCGCTCAGGCCAAACCGGTTGGGCCTAGGCTAAACTAGTTTGGCCTAAAATCGGGTTTGTCCTGTATAGCATACACAGGAACGGCAGCACTAGAATGGAGTGTTGAAACGCTAAAACACATATAATGTAGGGAGGACCAGCCTTAAACAGGCAAACTCAACAAAGGGGGTTTTCTATAGCAAGAAAATAAAGAACAAAAGTTTGATAAAGAGTTCCCCTCAGTAAAGCCTCTAAAGAGGTGTGACTCGAATGATATAAATCGTAGTTAATGAGTCGTCATCATTGAGGAAGTATAATAACCAAACTTAAAATAATGGACTAGAAAAGACGGGGGGTTTGTCAGTTAAATAATGAATTTTACTAAATTACTTTATGAGTGCAATGCTACTCTTACTAAACAAAAAGGTTAATATTACTCGATGACCTAAATCCTGCATGATGTGATAAGTAGAGTGGTCAGCTCTTTGAATGACTTACAAAACAAAGGAATCGATCTATCGATTCTTATCTTAATTATTGATAAACTAAAAATGTATTTAATCAAAAACTCTTAAAGGGAATCTTAACTTTATAAGAACGAAAAATAGCTAGTGCTCTAAATAACAAAACTAAAAACTCTGCTTGTAATAATCGAAACTAAACTCAAACTCTATTTATCCTTAAACGGACCTCAAACTATATCTCATAGAATAATAGCTATCTCAAAATATCGCGCTTAAAGTATCGAACACAATTATCGAACTTTAAGAAAACGAACTCAAAAAATATAGAACTCAACTATCGATCTCAAAATATATCGAACACACTATCGATATCTGAATGTCGAACTCAAAAAATAATAATAACTTTAATTTCCGCTTACACCAAGCAAAAAGGGGGGCACTTTCAAAAAGGGTGAGTGTCCAGCTCAAAACTCTAAGGGATTTATACGCTCATTTCCTATCTGGTACTTTTCTGACGCGTCACATCCTCAGTCAGAACGCCCTAGATTTTAAAACTTACAAGTTCCACTGTTGCGTCACACTCGCTAACCTTGGAAAATGTAGTGTAATAACTCATTTTTTATAATTCGAAGAGTTCAACCACGCGTCACACTAGCTCTGATTGTAAACTCCGAATTCTCAGTTCAAAAGTGCTACCAATGTTGCGTCACTACCGCGAACACGGGTAACACTCAGTGTTGCCAGGTTTGGACGGGGTGGAATAGCCACGCGTGGACAGTTTTCGAGTTGGTTACTAGCCACGCTATGGATAGGGATGGAGGATGCCGGAGGGGCTACGACGACGGAGGCGGAAGCGTGTCTAAATTCTCATCAAAATAGTCCACGTGTGGTCGAATCTAGCCACTATTGGCAACTCTGGTAACACTGTTGACAGAAGGAGGGAGGGGGGAAGGACCCGGACACTCGGTTCAAAAATAAATCGGACAACTGTTCACGTCATCTCTAAGGCGTCACACTCGCTCATAGAGAATCAGTAAATGTACATACCAGCTAAACCAACCTCGTAAAGAGATTGGTATCCTTATAAAATGAAGGGGAATATAACTGCGTCACACCCGCTAACTATATCCACAAATCACAATCATCTATAGGTAGCGCTCTAGAATTCATCCTTTCATTGTTTCGATGCAGAAAAGGTTATGAATAGCAGCACTCTTCAATATACATAGATATACTACATCACAGGATAATGTAATCTTTTTCGCACGGATGCAGTAAATGGTTGAATTCTAGAACGCTACCATAAGTCCGGTGTTGACTCTGCCCTATCCTATGCCAGCTCCTGGGGGTCTATCTAACCCAAATCACATTAAAATAAGAGCACATCTTTTCCTCCTCATATTGCTCGATATTTAAAAAAAGAATATTCCTGAAAAATCCTCTCTTTTATCCAGCAGCTTGCATGTGGGGCCTGTCTGAGGCTCACAGATTATCTGATGATTGTCTTAAACACATTCAACATTTTTTTTTCACGACTCTTGATAATTTTCTAACCTGAGATAGACACAATGTTGCCATATCGTCGGTATTTTTACAAAATGGCTTTAAATTTTACAACGTTTCCAAATCTCCCATTTTCGTCTCATTTTTACAGGAAAAGCAAAATGGTAATACAGCTTTTTGATTTAACGTCGACAATCGTGCCAATTTTCACGTTATTTTGACAGCAATAATTGTAGACGTGATTAGGCCTTTTAGGCATATCAAACTTTTGGGTTATGGATAAAATAGAGTTCGATAATTTTTTTTTTTTTTTTTTTTTTTTTTTTTTTTTTTTTTTTTTTTTTTTTAAGGAAATTCCTTTGTCCATGTCTTTTGAGGATTACAGAGGTTCAATTCCTCACATTATATTGGCAAATGACAGAAGAAAACTATAACATTTTCCAATTTGTGGTGTTTTTTTGGACTCGTAATTTTCCAGAAACTATAGCCATAAATATCCAACAAATATACCAACAATTGGCAATCTATGATGAAAAACGGTCTTAAATAATTCAATAAGCTGTACTCAACTACTTAAAATACTTCAAGTTTAAAAATAAAAATATAAATAAAAGAAAATTAATTAAACCTCTACGGTGGATAACAGTTTTGGGGGTATTTTAAATTTTAAGCCCTCCCTTTCTAGGTACCTAACTCTGGTAAAATAGCTTGAGCTCACAAGGGTTAACCGTGGCGTCCGTGGCGGCTCGTGCAATGTGGCAACGTTGGATTCTCTCCATTTAAAACTGTATAAAACTATCGACTTACCAATAAATGGTTTTAAAGATTATTTGGTGATGACATGTCATCCCGTGATGAGCGTTTCAAACAAATACAAACTGTATCTCTCACTTTCTCGCTCTCTCATTATATTGGTATGCCGCGCCGGTTGTAGGAGATTTACGTCTGGTTTTCTCGCCTTAAAACTTTTTTGTCCAAAAAATTATATTCATAGTTGTTTTGTTCGGCGAATTTTGTCCTCAATTTTTTCGCCCCACAAAAAATTGTCCATTGTCATAATCTCCAAGCGGTTTGTAAACGACAAATGATCCACAGATGTTATGTCCAAAACCGTAATGTCCAAACGGCAATGTCCTAAATTATACGTCCAAAGCTTGAATGTCCAAAATGAAATGTCCAAATCGTTAATGTCTAAATAAACGGATGTCAAGTTAGATTAACAAAATGTCCAAACCCGTTGCGTCAAATTTGTAATGTCCAAGGAATTAAAATATCTATACTATTTACCTGCATAAATTCAAACAATGAAGCTATGGGTTTTCTTCCGCGGGTGGTACTTTCAGCTTCAGCCTGTAACTAATCGTTTAATAGGATGCCGAATCCTTGTGTGGCCACCGTTTATTTGCTTTAAGTCAAAAAAGTTAGCCTGTTCATCCTATAAAATAACTATCCTATAAAGTAAAATATGAACAAAAATATGCACGATAGTACTGCTGCTTTTGTCATGATAACTAGTTCATAAAATTTCAAACTCTTGGAGCTGCATTCAATTGAGGATACTTGTCGATACGGATTGGATCAATTTAAAGGAGAAAAAATGAAGAAAAGCGATACTACGAGTGAAGAAAATAATTTTTCTGGACATTGGTCATTACTTCGCTCACATTCATAGGTTTTGGATTTTTCTATTTTTACTTGTCTACAATTGGACATTATAGTGCGCGTTGGACATTAAGATGGTTTGGACAAAATATAATTTTGGACGAAAAAGTTTTGGACATTCATGTTTTGGACTTATCATCTGGGAACCCGAAAAATAAACCCGTTTTGGCAAATGGTGGGTATATGTAATATTGTATACCTTTACCAAACCTGCTTTTTTAATAAAAACAAAATAATAAAGAGTAGGTATTGGCGTTGTAAACGAAGGTTAGTTTGTAGTTTGTGAACGTTTGTCAGTCTAACCATTTTTTCAAATTTAAAATTTTTCAAACATTCTCTCAAAAGAAAGGGAGCTCAATATTTAATTTTTGCTTTTGGACTATAATTCTATTGACGGGACTGTTTTTAAAAAAGGACAAGAAAAAAGCAGGACAACATTTTGAAAGGGCGTTAATTTAAATACAAAAGTAGCCTAGGACGAGAAAATATGGACGAAAAATAAATTGGACGAAAAAAAAGGGACGAAATCTCCTGTAACCGGTGTACCTCGTTGCTCTGAAAAAAAAAAAAAAAAAAAAAAAAAAAAAAAAAAAAAAAAAAAAAAAAATCCTGAATTCTAGTAACATTACCAGAAACACAACGATATGTGAACCACAGAAAGTATAATACTTTGACCAGAAAAGTCTGATGTTTACACCAGAATATGGTTATAGAAATAGAATTTCTTTAAAATTTTCAAGAACTATGGTATAAACACTAGAACTCTGGTAATTGTACTATCTTTTACATTGGTTCACATATCGTCATGCTTCTTGGAATTTTTTTTTTTTTTTTTTTTTTTTTTTCTTTTCAGTGTGGATATCTGACTAATATTTCGGTTCTTCTGAATCATTGCAGCCAGGTATGGTAGTCAGAGTCCTGTTGCGGAGGTCAAAATGAGCCCGGAGCTGATCCTGACAGTACTGCAGTTAACTTCGGATAAAGTCAGAGACCTCGAGGAGCGGACAAGGAGAGACAGGTGCGAGTTAGAGGAGGAAAAGAAACTGCGACTCACCGCCGAATATTTTGGCGACGTCATGCTGAACAAACACCAGAAGGTGGACGAGGTCACCATGGGAAGATTCCTGGCCGGCGAGTCGCGGGCCGTCCCGGACTTCTTTCGTAAGAATGACATTCTCAAATCCCTTCAGACGGAGCTCAAAGTAATGCTGGGACCAAGCGGCATTTTCGTTGATCCGATGAGGTTGGTACGGCGAGATGCGCACAAAGAAATAAAAAAAAAAAAAAAAAAAAAAAAAAAAAAAAAAAAAAAAAAAAAAAAAAAAAAAAAAAAAAAAAAACAAGCTGGGGAACTACAATACAATTTATGTATTGGTAAAGCGTGCTGCGATAGGACTGTATCAATACCGCCTCTACTCATACCGGCTGCTTCTTTTAAACAAGTTGGGTTAGGGTCGAGGGGAGGTTGATGGATGAATTTCGAATTTCAAAGAAAGGATGAGTTGAGGTCTTGAACAAAATAGATAATCACTTGAGGTTGAGGTTACATTTGAAGGGAGATCGAGATTATACTTATACGTAGATTAATTGGAACGGAATTTTCATTTTCTTGAAACATGTGCCGTGTGCCACGGGCGTGTGAGTCGTGTGTCAAGTCGTCATGTAAGATTGATTGATGGTTAAAACTGGATAAATAATGATAATGATAAAACTGAGGCTAAAATTGACTAGAATAGTTGATCCGCGGGGATGAATTAACAACGTAAGCGATCACATTTTACGATTTTAAATCCTCGTCGCCACTTTTATGTCTTGAAATTAGGGAGAAGGACAAAGGGAAAATGATATAGCCATTTTTAGAGTGAACAATGTGGACTAGCCGTAAACGTTTTATTAAGAAAGACAAAGGTCCCAATTCAGGGCTGACGACTTACACAGGGCTAATTTCCCCGTGAATACACTCTATAGTTGTTGCCAATATAACAACGGTCAACAAACACAACAGTTATTCAAACATTATACCTTTGAAAACATTATAATTAACTAAAATTATTCAAATTATTACTATGTTATTCCTATTAATGGATCAAATTTTTAACTTTACCGTTCATCTGTTATACGGTGACTGGCAGTGTTAAAACTTCGACTTTCTTATCAAAATAACATGAGAATAACACTGTGCAACAAAATTTGGGTTTTGCTCTGTCCCCCTAACGAAACCTATTTTTCTCGATCCCATGGTTGTTAAAACGAAGGAAAATCGCCGTCAGAACCCCACATCTTGGGCGGGAGGGCTAAAAACCCGCCATTTTTGAATTTTCGCCAAATTTGCATACCTTTGATCGATTTTTCCAATTTTTCGGTACAAAAACCAATCGAACAAAAAAATCTAATTAATGCATCTGAAAGAGCATTAAATTTGCTACAAATCCGTGTAATCAGATTCATTTTACTATATTTTTTTCTTTGGAATAATTACGCATATTCCGAAAAATTACCCTCAAAAATTGCCCAAAAAAATCGACTTTTCCTCAGTTTTTCCCTTATATATTCAGATCCAGAAATTCAATGTCAAATCCGTTTTCATAGTCTTAAAGCGCATAAAATTTGCTACAAAACCACTGCAACAATCATTTTTTATTCAATTATTTGGCGTCGTCAGGTGCCATACAATGAGTGCTCAAAAACGTCAATTTTTGCGATTTTTCTCCTCATATAGACTACCATTCAAACCCAAATCGCTCCAGGTCAACCCCATGAGAAGAATGCACCACTTTTTTTTTGAAAATTGAAAATATGGCTGATGGAAACAATAAGTGAACACCTTGGAGCCCTCTGCTTTCCGAAAAACTCCAGATTTTGAGAGAAAATCATCTTTTTACATATACTTCGAAAGAGCTGTAAATTTTTGCCTATTTTCTCTCGTTTTTCAATGCGGTGTTACCTACTACGCCCGAATGAGCAAAGTTCCGCAATGATTGTGCAGAGCTAGACTTCGAATTTTTTGCTCTCCTCAGTGAAATACCGTATCTTAATGGTTTAAATTTGAAGGTTAAAGAAGGCATTTCGTGTATTGGGTAATCGGGAGTTGTGTTAGGCTCAAGATTAGGTGGCCCTGAAAAGGGCTGTTTTGAAGGGGAAAAGAGATGGGTTGTTTCATCTCCCACAAGGAATGGGCTGAGAATAAACAATTTTCATTTTTTCAGGGATGATAGAGCGATGCGTAGGG
The DNA here is from genome assembly GCA_011764245.1 of Trialeurodes vaporariorum. Lineage (NCBI taxonomy): Eukaryota > Metazoa > Arthropoda > Insecta > Hemiptera > Aleyrodidae > Trialeurodes > Trialeurodes vaporariorum. Next base: position 34,906,027 of record VMOF01000320.1, on the reverse strand, counting down.
AGTTTGAAAATGATTATTTTTTGTTTTAGCCCCCCCCCCCCCCCAAGAACCGGGGGGGTTGGGGGTCAATGGAAAAACAATGTTTGGCCATAACTTTTAAAAGCTTACAGATAACAAAATATTTTTTTTTTTTTTTGCAAAGAAAGAATCATTGAAATACCTGTCTGTTGATGTATAACATGGGTAACAAGTTGTAAAGCCTCCAATTTTCATCAAGATATTGCCTTTTCAAAATTTAGAAAATTTGAAAAATCAGATTTTTTACAATTCTCAATTCGGATTGCACGGAGGAAAACCAAAATCGCCCAAAAGAAATCTCTTGTCTTCCTAGTTAAAACGAGTCCACGAGATTGATTTCGGAAAACCGTTCGTCTTCGAGTTATGAAGTTTTAAAGTCAACCTCTATCTGCTAGGCAGCCATGGTTTAAACATTTTTTCAAACCTGATGGTGGAATTTAATTCTGCGACCTAAAAAGCCCGCCATTTTCAATTGTCATCGAATTTGGTCGACTCCATGCGGAGGAATTATTTTTTTCGGCTTCGTCGTTACGGTAACGGATAACAACGTTATCCCTGAAAACGCAAGAATAGCAATTTCTGACACTTTGAAACTTTTTAACTGCCAAAGATGGCTGCCTAGCAGATAGAGGTTGACTTTAAAACTTCATAACTCGAAGACGAACGGTTTTCCGAAATCAATCTCGTGGACTCGTTTTAACTAGGAAGACAAGAGATTTCTTTTGGGCGATTTTGGTTTTCCTCCGTGCAATCCGAATTGAGAATTGTAAAAAATCTGATTTTTCAAATTTTCTAAATTTTGAAAAGGCAATATCTTGATGAAAATTGGAGGCTTTACAACTTGTTACCCATGTTATACATCAACAGACAGGTATTTCAATGATTCTTTCTTTGCAAAAAAAAAAAAATATTTTGTTATCTGTAAGCTTTTAAAAGTTATGGCCAAACATTGTTTTTCCATTGACCCCCAACCCCCCCGGTTTTTGGGGGGGGGGGGGGGGGGCTAAAACAAAAAATGATCATTTTCAAACTCCCTACGCATCGCTCTATCATCCCTGAAAAAATGAAAATTGTTTATTCTCAGCCCATTCCTTGTGGGAGATGAAACAACCCATCTCTTTTCCCCTTCAAAACAGCCCTTTTCAGGGCCACCTAATCTTGAGCCTAACACAACTCCCGATTACCCAATACACGAAATGCCTTCTTTAACCTTCAAATTTAAACCATTAAGATACGGTATTTCACTGAGGAGAGCAAAAAATTCGAAGTCTAGCTCTGCACAATCATTGCGGAACTTTGCTCATTCGGGCGTAGTAGGTAACACCGCATTGAAAAACGAGAGAAAATAGGCAAAAATTTACAGCTCTTTCGAAGTATATGTAAAAAGATGATTTTCTCTCAAAATCTGGAGTTTTTCGGAAAGCAGAGGGCTCCAAGGTGTTCACTTATTGTTTCCATCAGCCATATTTTCAATTTTCAAAAAAAAAGTGGTGCATTCTTCTCATGGGGTTGACCTGGAGCGATTTGGGTTTGAATGGTAGTCTATATGAGGAGAAAAATCGCAAAAATTGACGTTTTTGAGCACTCATTGTATGGCACCTGACGACGCCAAATAATTGAATAAAAAATGATTGTTGCAGTGGTTTTGTAGCAAATTTTATGCGCTTTAAGACTATGAAAACGGATTTGACATTGAATTTCTGGATCTGAATATATAAGGGAAAAACTGAGGAAAAGTCGATTTTTTTGGGCAATTTTTGAGGGTAATTTTTCGGAATATGCGTAATTATTCCAAAGAAAAAAATATAGTAAAATGAATCTGATTACACGGATTTGTAGCAAATTTAATGCTCTTTCAGATGCATTAATTAGATTTTTTGTTCGATTGGTTTTTGTACCGAAAAATTGGAAAAATCGATCAAAGGTATGCAAATTTGGCGAAAATTCAAAAATGGCGGGTTTTTAGCCCTCCCGCCCAAGATGTGGGGTTCTGACGGCGATTTTCCTTCGTTTTAACAACCATGGGATCGAGAAAAATGGGTTTCGTCAGGGGAACAGACAGGCTGTTGCACAGTGTAATATGAATAGTAATTTTAGTTGATTATTCAAAAGATAATTTTTCTCAACACAGCACCGCGTACCACCGGCAACGCACACGCACAACCGATAAAAATGTTTAAGTGAATTTTGTTGATTGAAGGATAAAAAAAATCAAAAAAAATTGACGATCAATCCGATTATTAGTAAAATTATTACCTGTTTTTCCACTCAGATTATCCGGAAAAAAAAAACAAAAAAAAAAAAAAAAAAAAAAACCCCACGAAATATCAAAAAGGGACAAGTGACGCTATCTACACATAAAGGAGATTAAAATATCCCTTCACGCTTGCCTGGAATTGCCTAAATTGACGTTTAATTTTAATTTCTTATCCCAGGGGATATCTAGCGGCGGTGCCCGACGCGGAAGTTGTGGGACAAGACGCCATTGTCAAGATCCACGTCCTGCAGGAACCGAAAAAGAAGAAGACATTTGAGTGGGACGACAAGTATGAATTAGGCAAGGACCGAGCGTTATACCATGAGATCCAAGGGCTCTTGAACATAAGCGATCGATCGAAGTGCTATCTGGTGGTTGTGACCAAGAAGAATTTGAAACGTATCATCATTCAAAGGAACAAACGCTTTTGGTATCGTAAGATGGTGCCGGAACTTGAGAAATTCTATATAAACCTGCTGCTGCCCGTCTTGGGAGCGCATAAATTGCCAAGTAAGTTTCAGACTGAATTTAAATAATGCCATCTGTACACTATAATTATATGTGGTATAATAATTGGCAATCGCCATATAATACTTGCGAAATTAAGAAAATCCGGATAAAAATGCCCTACTGCAAGATAGTGTTGTATAGGGTTCCAAAGGTAAGCGAAAATTTATTTATTCAAAGGCAATATATGTTATATTTTGCAATCGCCATTTATTAAATAGTTCAATATTTGAGAGATATGTTTTATGGTAATCGCCAAATAATACTTCCTAGATTTTGAGACTCTCGAAAAAAAACCCTTTCCTTTAAAATAAGTCGATATGGGTTCAAATGCCAAAAAAGTGTATCGTAATCAACCAACCCAGTACGGTTAATAATTGGTGATTGCCATTATCTGTACACTATAATTATATATGTGGTATAATAATTGGCAATTGCCATATAATACTTACGAAATTGCCTAAAAAAATTTAAATAAAGTCAAATTCCAAAATGCGTTCATGAAAGGGATATTCTGAGTGCTGAAAGGTCATATTTTTCACGCATCTCGATATACACTGAAAAAAAAAGAGTTAAATTTCACTAATTTCTACTTAAAAGTATGGACACCACTTAAAAACTGTTAGTTTGACTATTTGAATTAGTAAAATTAACTCCGTGTCTTGTTAATTTTAACTGTTTTTTCACTATTTTAAAGAGTTAAACTGATAGTTTTTAAGTGGTGTCCATACTTTTAACCAATCTAGTGATTTTTTTTTCAGTGTTTGTAAGCAGATGTGAAAAATTCTAATTACGTGCAACGCTCACTCGAGCGAAAATAATGTGACAAAGTCAAAGCACCGATTTACGCTCGATTTCTACGTTTAGAGCTCAACAGTTTCAAGGCAGGAAAAATATGAAAAATGGAACGAAAATTCGATCTGGGGCGAGAAACTCTGTCTTAGGCGTAAAAAAAAGACAAAACAAAAGTATCACAAAACTTCTATTACAACATCACACCATTGACTTTGACACACTTTTTTTCAACCTTGCGGTAAATTCATTAGTGGCGAGGCGTGCGATTTGGCAACGTTCTTTTTTCCCTTTAAACTCATTAGAAAGGTCGAAATGCCTGGTCATCGCCAATGACTGAAGCGTTCGACCTTTTTGGTGAATTTAAATGGAGGAAATACATGGTTGCCAAATTTCACGCCTTGCCACTGAAATTCAAAGATTGCCACAGAATCGTATTAGGTTAGATTATTAGCGCAGCTGTAAGGTCTGGGGGGTGTAGCCCTGACCAGGTGTAATGCCCGAAGCGGGCATCACTTGTGTGATTCGTGAATAAAGACCACCCGTATTCTTATTCTCAGAACGTGTCCTTACTTCTATTTTCTCTTTTATATCTCCGACATATTACGCAGTCATTTTCTCAAAAAAGCACGTTTTTGCGTGTAACAGTATTTATGGGTAGACTCTGTACAGAGACTCCCTAAAAATGCCGAGACAGATGCATTAACCTCAGAACCAAAGAAGCTAGCGATCTGATCTTGGTCACGTTTGAAAAAGCAACCTACGCTCTATCGATTGAGCGCTGAAACACATTGGGCAGATTTGAGGCACGCTGTATTCTCGCGGATTCAACAAAACAACCGCCAACACCCCTCTGATGTCGCAGATTGTTGAACGGTGACATTTGGAAAACGCAGGGGGATTGACTGGAAAGTGAAGAGGAGGGTGCTCAGTGCTCACCATTCAACATCATGCGACATCATAGAAAGGTGTTGACTGTTGTTTTGTTGAATCCGCAAGAATTCAGCGTGCATCTGCTGCAGCCAATTAGTGCTCCCTGCTCCGTCTCTCATTTGTCTCTGGCAGTTTTTGCCGGTAGGTTAAGAAATTCACATGAACGCGCGAGCGCGCTTAACGCAGTTTTTCAGTGATTTATGTTTCGTTTTCCCGCGAAATGTTCGCAATAAAAATCCTAGGTACTCACAACTTCTTTATCTTTTTCCATTTCGATTGCAAACATTTCTCGGAAAAATGATATTAATAAATGTGACATTGATATTGATACACGAATCCGAATTTTGACATACAAAGTTTGATTTTCAAAACTTAAAAATACTTATACCGTTCAGGATCACAGAATTTTCCGATACTTCTGCTGATGTCCATATCAGTGGCGTCGCGTGAAACCTGCCAACGTTGCATTTTATCCATTGAAACTAAGGCAAAATATCGATTCAAGGAAGCGCACTAAGAATATGAATAACCTCCAATAGTTCGACATTTTCATGCGTTTCAATGGATGAAATAAAGCGTTATCAAACTGCACGCGCCGCGCCGTTACTGGTCCAGATCCAAGCGCAAAAATACGCTTATAGAGAAGACCGGAACATCTTCACGATAAACTCATGTTTTTTGTCTTGTTAGGACGGGTCTTTAACGATCAAACTCAGCGATTATTTTTTTCTCTCTCTCTCCCCCCTCTCTCTCTCTCTTTTAAGAAAGGACTTTAAAGTCCTAACTTGACCTCCATGGTATTTATCCTATTTTATTGTTTTATATTTATACACTATTAGGATTAACGCAAATAATTTTTTTTTCAATCAATCAATCATAATCTCTCTCTCTCTCTCTCTCTCTCTCTCTCTCTCTCTCTCTCTCTCTCTCTCTCTCTCTCTCTCTCTCTCTCTCTCTCTCTCTCTCTCTCTCTCTGATGTAATCTTATGTAATTCTATTTTTTTTTACTCAGATGTGAGAGACGTCAAGATGGCAGCATATACGATCTATGCGTCTCTATTGATCTCGAAAGAGGAAGCTTTGCAAATCGTTGCGAAGACGCAAGATGATGCTTGTTACGACACTCTGATGCTGGAGTCACGCGTCAGAATTATGGCGAGAGACTTTCACATAGTTTGTAAACCAGGGAAGAGAACCAAACAAAAAGTCATGGAAATATCCCACAGTCACATCAAAATGAGAGAGGAGTGGACTTTCGAGAGGGGCTTCCAGAGGAAAGCTATACAGGCGTAAGTTCAGTCTCGGGGAGAAAAACAAGGGCGAATTCAGGAAGCAGGCCGGGATAGACGATTGTCCCCTAGGAGTTCGTGTTGAACTTTTGTCTCCCTCCCCACTCCCAAAAGCCTGGAATGTTTCCTGGATACGTCCTTGTGGAGAGATCTATCATCGGACAAAGTCTATCCGTTTTAGCAGGGTGTTTGAATCAGTGGCGGCTCGTGCAATGTGGCAACAATGGATCCCACGGAATTTTGATCATGGAAATTCATCGGACACTTTTACTTACTAGAGAACCTACATAAATTTATAAATTCTTCTGTGAATCATTGTGCCACGCAACGAGGTGTGGCGCAATAGAGAGGCCAGTGGCGAGCCGCGAGGCGTGCGATTAGGCAACGTTCCTATTTCCCATTTAAGCACATTGGAAAGGTTGAATTGGCTTGTCATCGCCGATAACTGAAGAGTTCGACTTTTACAGTGAGTTTAAATGGAGAAAATACAATGTTGCCAAATTTCACGCCTCGCCACTAAGAGAGGCTGATACATGTTATAAGTTCTATCCCAAAATGAGGCAGCGTGGTTGATCTGATTCTGGTTTGTTTGTCTCATATTTTTATCCTTAAATCATAAATTGTAATTAATTCAGTGGAAATTGGTTTTAACCGATAGTTCAAGTGTTTTAGAGTGGGAACTGGACAAAGAAATTTTAAAACAACTATCCAGGTGAGAAAGTTTGGATTGTTTCTATCATGTGTCAGTTTATTTATCGTGTAAATCTTTATAAAAGGAACAGTTTTATCGATTTCTGTGTCCAGATAGCCACTCTAAAACACTTGCAATTTTGTTTAGAACAAATTTCGAGAGGATTTGTCGCACAATTCTTTTTAAGGTTAAAAAAAATGAAGCAAACAAACTGAGCCTGTGTAAAATGTCCATAAATTTCCATCATTGCTGCTTCCTTGAAGTTTCAAAATCACGTCCCATAAATCCTCTCTATCACTATCGCTCGTTCAGGCAAACAACCCGAGCCTGTCTTAAAATGACCGCACAAGAGATTTCCAATCGTGGCTGCTTCTGTGCTGCCTCAGAAGTACGTCCCACAAATTCCATGAGTTTGTAATTTTCAGAGCTGCCGTTTTGCGTATGACATAATTAATGACATGTTTCAATTCACCGATGATTCCACCGGCTGAGAAAAGATTACAGAGTTCAGTTCAGTGTATGACTGCAATGCACAAAAATCTCCAAGCTGTAATCTTTTCTCAACCGGTGGAGTCGTCGATGACTTTAAAAAAACTTGCAGATATTTTAATTAATTCGCACGGTGTTTCCTCCGATTGAGAAAAGATTGCAGATCAGAGTATTTTCGTGCATTACAGTCTTACACTTAACTGAGCTGTGTAATCTTTGCTCAACCGGCGGAATCATCGGTGAATTGAAAAATGTCATAAATTATACGCAAAATGGCAGCTCTGATTTGTATAGGTCAGTTGCTCTGTCAATAGAATCGACTGTTAATGCTTGATTCTTATAGATTTTACCTAGATAATAACAATGGTTTTTGTTCCATCGAAATCCGTTCAGAAATAAGCGAGATATAATTATTTGAAAATGACGGCATTATTGTGTTACTTCGTCGTCAAGTTTGGACCGATTTGCATGGTTGGACTACAGCTACGCACCTGTGCAGTGCCGCCAACCACTTTGCTCACGAAAGCTCGCCGCCATATTTCATTTCATTGTTTATGTTCGTAGTTGTTGCTGTGTCCGTGGCTGTAGTGTTATCAGTGTGTGTTTTATTATTGTTTATCATTTATTCAATGTAAATTGATGGATTTTAAAGTTGAATAGTTTGAAATTTCTTTGGAATCGTTGTTCTTTTTCAAATGACTCATTCTTGCATCACTGCGCGCTTGGTGGAAAGATACACGGGTGGCGGCAGAGACAAATTGAGACCCTGTACAAAGCTTGCGACAGGTGCTCACTTTTCTGGCTCAATTTTGGTCGGAGCTCGTCGAAACAACAGCCAACATTCGCCCATTGTTTACTGATGAGCGCGTGGTTTGCATTCGTCAAGCAAAACCTGTTTCCGTTTCCGGGACCGCGGACCAAGCATAGCCTTTTGTTGAGCTCACCATCCAACATTAGGCGAAGGTTGATCTTTGAGGCCGATGAGTCCCGACAATAGTGGTTCACGGAAAGTGGACACAGCGCGCAACCACGGGAAAAATAGGGAGTGCACGGTCTCTATTTGTCTCTGGGTGGCGGGCAATCGCGGAAAACGACGAAGTGACGCAATAATGTCGTCATTTTCAAATGGCTATACCTCGCTTATTTCCAAAGAGTAAACAAGAGTCCCAACAAAACGGTAGGAAAGCGTGGCAGGTTAGGTTAGGTTGGCGATATCGAAAAGTCGGCCTTTGATTGGCTGGCGAAAGCCTGGGCCCTGTGAGATCGCTCTTATGGAGATTTAACATGGGGTTTTCAACTATGCTTCATTTAAAGTCCAATTCCAAGAAAACTATTGCTCCTTACCTTCGGGAAATTCAAATTATATTTTTTTGAGGATTTAACGAAGATATTGATGGGTCGGGTCATACATATCACTTTATCGAAAAATTAACAGAACAACATGAATTTGAAAGTAAAATTACGTGCAATTTTTTCCGCCGTTACGTCCGATAGTGAGCCGCTAAACTTTGTATTGTCTAGTGTATTTGTGGTTAAATCTTCGGTTTTCTTCATGAAATCAGCGTAGACCATTCTAAGAATGAATTTTACGTGCATTTCAAACTATCTGCACTAAACTAAAACAAGAAAAATGGAAAAAACAACTGCTACACCACACACTCGGCCCGACCTATGCGAAGAGTGGAAAACATGGCAAACATTTTCCGTAATTTTACTTTCAAATTCATGTTGTTCTGTTAATTTTTCAATGAAGTGATGTGTATGACCCATCAATATCTTCGTTATATCCTCAAAAAAATATAATTTGAATTTCCCGAAGGTAAGGAGCAATAGTTTTCTTGGAATTTGACTTTAAATGAGGCAAAGTCGAAAACCCCATGTTAAATCTCCGTAAGAGCGATCTCACAGGGCCCAGGCTTTCGCCAGCCAATCAGAGGCCGTACAATTGATAGAGACATTCGATAGTAATTCGACTATGCCACGCTCTCCTACCGTTTTGTTGGGACTCTTATTTACTCTTTGCTTATTTCTGAGCAGATTTAGATGGAACAAAAACCATTGTTATTTTCTCTGCATACTCTATAAGAATCAAGCATCAAAAGTCGATTCTGTTGACAGTGAAATTGACCTTTAGCTCGTTGGTCCAACTGATCCACTCTTGTAATCTTCCTCTCTGTTTCTTCCTCTGATAGGTATGCGGATAAAAACAATTTGAATTACCAAGTTGGCGGTTTGTATATCGATCGGACGAATCGATTTTTGGCTGCGATGCCCTCGGCCTTTGCACGGAAAAAGCCGACCAAAACGTTAAGACAGATGCTCTCATATGACTCCGATGGCCCGCCGACTATACGGACTCCGTTGAAACCGCTCAGTTTCAAAGGCACCGACCTCATCATAATCGAGGCAGTTTCGCCGGTTATCCGGGAATCTACCACGAATCGTCCACAGGAAACATTCCTATCGATGCTTGACTTCCTTAAGGAGTCGCCGCAAGGTGAATACTCTCTGAAGGAGGACTCCAAATACTATTATGAGGTAAGAGTTTTTGGTTTGTGGAAGGTCCATTAATTCAAAAGATATTCATTATTTATGAGGAAAATGGACCTCTCAAGTGTCTGAAGAATTTCCTCGCATGTGACGTGACCTAATAGGCCTTTACCTTTTTACCCCTAGGTTAGAAAGACAAATCTCCGCTTGCCATATTAACTAACCTATTTTATCCCTACGGTGCATTTTCGCACCGACGATTGAGTTCTTAATTTTGAGCTTCCGACACACTTCCGAAATGATATCATATTATACCAATGGTGCGTTTTTGCACCATGCCATGGTTCGGCCTGTTTCCGTCAATGGCTCAAAAAAATAAATTTTTGTTTGTACAAAAATTCGAGACCAAAAAAGTTCTGGTATAATATGGGTTAATCCTCTCTATTGCTATGGCTCGTTGCGTTTTACAGAGCACTGACTGTTAAATCAAAATATATAAGAGGAGAGGAGGTTAGGGGGTGCACCGACAAATTTACCAACTCAGCCTCTGAAAGGAGGAGAGCGCAAAAGTCGTCCTTATGAAGTAAAATTCAAAAAGGTCTCTAGGGAGGTTTACGGGTTACGGAGGACAAAGATTTTTTCCTTTTTTCTTTCTTCTACCGATACAACTTTGGGGTTTTCATTTTATGATGTCACTTGCATCCTGTGTATACGCTTTATGCTATCATGCTGTTGTGAGACCAGTTGATTTCGGAGATTTTTTAGAGAAATAAGCACTGAGCTTGAATTTATATAAACAATGAGATTTATTAGAGAGTGAATTTTGCGTGCGGTGCTCGCTATACAGGGTGTCAATTAAAAAAGGAGCCAGGCTTAATATCTCGAAAACGGCTCCGAATTTCGAAAAACGCTGAAACACGTGTTCGATTATTTCGAGGGGGACATCTTTTGAGGGGGTCCCCAATTTCGGGGCCCCCCTCTGGGGGGCCCCAGGGGGGTCAAGTCCCATATTTCAAATGGGGACCCCCATTTTTTATTTGATAATCGGAAAGAGGGTAAAATTCTAAGACTTTTGGCGCAAACCGAAAGTCGATATCGTTTTTTATGTTCGATATATCGAAGGTCAAAATTTGATATGGACTTATCTTCAGAAATTCGTAACTTTTCTTTAAATAGTCCAAATTTCAAAAACTTTGGGTCTAAAATGCTCTACAGAGCAAGCACTTTGCAGAAAAAAATTCAATTTTAACAGAAATTTAGTCAAAATTTGGTTTTAAGGCTCCCAAACATTTTTAACGTTTTTGGCCCCCACGGGGGACTATCAGAAAAATTCCGAGAGACGACCCCTTTCGAGTGATACATTAATCGAAAAGGCGCAACAAACTGAGCATTTTGGCGCAAACCGGAGGTCCATATCGTTTTTCATATTCGAGATATCGAATGTCAAATGTCGATTTACAGAATGCGATATCTCGAATATGAAAAACGATATGGACCTCCGGTTTGCGCCAAAATGCTCAGTTTGTTGCGCCTTTTCGATTAATGTATCACTCGAAAGGAGTCGTCTCTCGGAATTTTTCTGATAGTCCCCCGTGGGGGCCAAAAACGTTAAAAATGTTTGGGAGCCTTAAAACCAAATTTTGACTAAATTTCTGTTAAAATTGAATTTTTTTCTGCAAAGTGCTTGCTCTGTAGAGCATTTTAGACCCAAAGTTTTTGAAATTTGGACTATTTAAAGAAAAGTTACGAATTTCTGAAGATAAGTCCATATCAAATTTTGACCTTCGATATATCGAACATAAAAAACGATATCGACTTTCGGTTTGCGCCAAAAGTCTTAGAATTTTACCCTCTTTCCGATTATCAAATAAAAAATGGGGGTCCCCATTTGAAATATGGGACTTGACCCCCCTGGGGCCCCCCAGAGGGGGGCCCCGAAATTGGGGACCCCCTCAAAAGATGTCCCCCTCGAAATAATCGAACACGTGTTTCAGCGTTTTTCGAAATTCGGAGCCGTTTTCGAGATATTAAGCCTGGCTCCTTTTTTAATTGACACCCTGTATACATTTATATACGGTTAGAACGCGAGTTCCGGAGGTCCAAGTCAAGGGCTGGTCAGGACCCTTGGCTTGGAAGGTCTTTAGAATTACTTAGAGCTAAAAAAAAACCAGAGAAATAGAAATTGAAAGGGAGATGGAATTTGGATGTTATGAATGGCGTTGAATATATGTAGATGAGCGTTTTGGAAGGGAGTATTGTGCTCTGGTCAGGCGCCGCGCCGCGTAGTTGCATGAGCGTGAATAGGAGGCAGTGACGCTATACAACTCTGTTCACGATAAGAAGGCGGGTGAGAATTCAGGTAGTAATGCACTATTTAGCAACAGTGCGGCTATACCGGCGACTCCAACTCTTCGCAGTGGCCGTTGTTCTTCCGATTTCTCTCTTGGCACGGAGGATTTCCGAGAACCGACAGACTCAACAATTTACACACGTCCAGTAAAAATTGCGAACGGTGAAAAATACGAAAAAACGGACGAAATTTTCGCCCTAAAGGTCCAAAACTCGGCAAAAATAGTCGACTTTAATTATTGATGACTCTCATATATTTGATATTAGACGAAATATTCTGAATTTAATTCCGACTGAAAAATACGAATTTCTGAGAGTCATCAATATTCGAAGACGACTATTTTTGCCGAGTTTTGGCCCTTTTGGGCGAAAATTTCGTCCGTTTTTTCGTATTTTTCACCGTTCGCAATTTTTACTGGACGTTTGTAAATTGTTGAGTCTGTCGTTTCTTGGAAATCCTCCGTGCCAAGAGAGAGTTCGGGAGAACAGCGGCCACTGCGAAGGGTTGGAGTAGCCAGCATAGCCGCACTGTTGCTAAATAGTACATTACTACCTGAATTCTCACCCGCCTTCTTATCTTGAACAGAGTATACGTAGGCTCCAGGTATAGAGTCCCTGTATATGAAAGAGTCAAGATACGTGAATAGAAGTGAAGAATAGAAGAAGGGTTCTGAGGAGCCTGGAGGCGCGCCTATTGTTTACATTTTTATCCAAAGATCTTCCCACCAAAGATTACTTATACATGTATTTGTGTCTATAAGTAATGTTTGTAAGGTCAACCTAACTTTCAATCACCATTAGCCTCACTACCTGTTTTAATTTACAGTGAAGAGAAATGTGTGAATTTTATTCTGTTCTGAATATACTTACGCCAATTTCTATAGAAAATTTCACCAGTATAAGCTAAAAATGCCGAAAGTTTCCTAAAAGCTGGGTGGCTGGGAAGATGGTTCCATGAAGATGTAAACAAGAGGCGCGCCTCCAGGCTTCATAGACCCCTTCTTCTTCTTCAGTTTTCATGCAGCCAATCAGAGATAGAACCTCGTATGGCGAGACTCTTTCATATATAGGTACTCTAGCGCCAAGCAGGGACACAACAATGCCGAAAAGAGCACAATTTTGCGTGAAAGTTTTTAATGTTTCATCTTTAATGAAACCGTCGTGCTTTTGGTTTCAGATTCAAGGCAGTCTCGGCATTACACGCGCTAGAACGTGCATTTTCATGGTTGTCCTTCCCGGACACATGGACGATCCGTGGACCCAAGAAATTTCCTTCAAACCAGAATTTTATGAAAGGATGCTACAAGATCTCAAGACTTTCTATTTTTCCGCGTATATCTTTTATCATGCTAATCCTTTAGAATTTGTTCACGCTTATATGACTGATGTTGAGGATTGAGGACAGACATAAAGTGAGTCTGCGTGGTTCGCTAGATGAGACATGAGTTTGCCTGTCTCTCTCCTCCCATTTGAACGCGTACGTTAGAAAAGGACAAAGATAGGGACAAAGATTTAAATCGATGTAAAACGTACGGCTTTTTCACCCTGGCGCCTCGATCTGGCAACACTGCTCAAGTCGTGTGATGGCCCCCTCTTCTATCTTTTTCTAACACTCGTGATAAAATGGAAGGAAAGAGAGACAGACAAATTCCTGTATCTCGCTAATTATACGTGCAGGTTCTGAGTGAGAATGAACGCGACAGCGGCGGCTCGTGCAATTCGGCAACAATGTTTTCTATCCATTTGATTCAAAGCAAAATAATCGATTCCATAGTGAAGCAGCGCTTAGCCTCCAATCGATTGTTTTATTTTGATTCAAATGGAAACACTGTTGCCGAATTGCACGAATCACCACTGGAACGCGCGATGGAACTATGAACTGAACTGGAATACTTTGCAACGATCCAATTAACGCGCGTATGATCGGGAGTTCTCCGACTACCTATAGATTTAAGCGCCTTATTTTTGAGTCCAAAGGGGGCGGGGTCTCAAACGACTTCAAACACGGTTTTTCCTTGTAAATATATCACTTCTTTTTTCATATTTTAAAACTTCGTTTTAATTTTTGGAACTTCATGTCATTCTAGGTATTGATGTAGCCGACTTTCATACCTATACTTTAACGGTTTTTGGATAAAAATTGTAGGTGTTACTATAATTAGGAGTGTGGTCTGTCTGTCTTTCAAGACCTCTCTCCCCACTTTGGGCTTTTATGATGCCTTTTCTGTAATTTTTAAATGATTATAAAAGTTTAAATTAAGTATATGCAGTTATTGGGTCAAAAATGCATTTTTTGCTAGTCAGAGGCGTAGCGTGCAGTTATCAACGTTAGCAAAGTTGTATTTTGTCCAGTTAAACACGGGATAAAGATTGAACTTATAGGTGCTCAGTGAATGCCTCTGAATTCGACCTTTTACAAGAGTTTAAATGGACAAAATGCAATATTGAAAAACGGCAAAAAGCTATCCCAGTTCCTTTTCTGTCGTCTAGTATCAGAGAGTTGCATCCTCTCTGAAGAAGCAGATACCAATTTAAGTTTTTAAGCACTAAAATAAAATTTGGTGACACTGGTTTTGAATCTATAGATTCAAAACAACGCAGCGTGAAATCTGACAAAATTCAATTAGCCCAATCACACCAGAGAATAAAATACGCCAAGAGTCGCAATATAGTTTTAATATGCGTGGCAACTCCAGAGTTTCGAATACTACCGCATTTTCATCCAACAATAAGAATGTCAATTTTGAATGAGGCTGTTGCACACTTTTGCTATGAGCGATTTAATCGATTTAATATTTAAGTCGATTCTGGTGTAAAAACCTCAAAAAATAACGATGGCAGCATTATAATTTTCCGAAATCCACTCCTAAACTCAATAAACGCTTTTGTTTGCGCTAGCGTAATGGTGGCTTAGGGCAGTAATAACGGGATATTCCCATCTAACAATACTGTAACTCCATAAAAAAATGACACGACACGACTTTCATTTGACACCGGTGTCACTAGATGTCACGGTATCATCCATCAGTTGTGGATCACTACTCTGATGACTAATTACTCTGTGAATCATCTTTGTCAGCATAGAGAGAGTGACGAAATTAAGAGAGAAATCCCCCTTTATTCCTGCCCTATGTCACCATCACACTCGCGGAAATAAAAACGTTTTTAGAGTTGAGAAGTGAATTTCGGAAGTTTTTAGAGCTGCCATCGTTATTTTTCGAGGTTGTTACGCCAGAATCGACTATTAAATCGCTTACAGCAAAAGTGTGCAACAGTCCCATTAATTAATTGCAATCCAAAAATTTGCTCACGAAAATTTGAGCAGTTGATTTTAAGAATTTTGGAAAGCCATAAGTCCATACTAGTTTTTAGAAAAATATAATGCAAACTATTTAATATTTTTTAATTTCCATAAGGCCGAAAATAATCTGGAGATAGCCTTCCGGCCAATCGGAGACCGTCTTTTGTTTTTGGTTTCATTGAAATAGTATTTTCACAATACAACAATTAAAATATCCGTTATAAAAAATTATACTGTATATTCTGCTTTGGACAGTAATATTCTGCATAGATTTAAAAAAAAAACGGTCCAGAACAACCCTCTGTTAATTTCCCTAAAGGTCATAAGGCCTAAAAAATGTGTACAGAGGCTCTTCAGCGAATCAGAGGCCGTCTTTCTCTTCCCCTTTTATCAGAGTTGACTACACATGCTGCCCATTCAATCTCGAATATTGTTTACTCTTTGATTTATACCCATGCAAAAGGACCAGAACGAAAAAGGTTTTGATTGTGCGAGATAAAGCGCCTTCATTTTGATGCTTATGCAACAACGCCGAAGGCAGAGTAGGTCTTATTTCATATTCCAAGGCGTTCTTATTGTCGCACTTGCTCTTGGATTGGCCACTATTTCACAACGTTTTAGATGGGGTTTTCAAGGAAAATCGTATCATTAGCTCGTTCGCAATTTGTCAATCACATAACACCCGTTAAGTTTTGGTGGATTAAATGCGGATGCTAGAAGTAAAGTCGATGTAATGAAGATATATGAGTAATAAATGTATAACGCAGTACATTTTAGAGGTGTGCCTCTTGAAGAAGGTTTGTTGCGTCCTTTTGATAGACCAATATGGCACATATATTTTAATAAATAGGGTGTTTCGTGTTTATCAACAGAAAATTCTGGATTTTAGTATTAGCAAAGTAAACTCACGCTTATATTATAATTATTTTAAGGAATTCAATGAATTTTTCACCTAAAACTATGTCTGGTAACAAATTTGAGTGAAATTGAATTGAAAAAAGCTATTTCATTCTTTTGAATGTCTTTAAACTAACGATATACTTTTAACGATGGTACTTTACAGCAAAAGCCAAGTTTTAAAATTCAAATCGTAAAAATCGAATTAGATATTCATGAAGCGAATATTCAGACTCCTGAATTTGTGTTCAGGGGTAATTTCACGTCAACAGGACTTTTTGTATACGCCGATAATTTCATACAAATTGCATCATTAAAACGTTCAGAGTTACCAAACGAATGGTTGTTCCTGTCAAGTATTTCTTTTAGCAATCTTATCAAAAACAAACCGTGAATTTATTTATACATTGTGATCAGACTGCTCTTGACGAGTCATAAAAGTCATTCTGCCATGACGGAACGAGTATGGTCATTCTGTTGGGTCATTCCGCCTGTTTTAACTCTTAAACATACGATGATTTCAACGATTCGTTAAATTTACAGTCTGTTATGGTCAATGAGCTATAACTTTAGAGTGGCAACGGGCTGGTCCACCCTGTGCCACACAGGGTAGAAGGAATCCCGGGAAAAAGCGGAATTTGGAAATTGGACGGCAGATTTCAAGGTTTGAGGTTAACTTTTGTGGGTCGTTTCCGGCGATGCCCGAGTTTGTTTACGGAACGACCGGAAACGACTACCAAAATTTAACCTCAAACTCGATGTTTACGGCAAAATGGCGGCGCCCTAGGTGACAACAATGAGCCAGCGGAACGTTCCTTGATGTGCCACTCTAAAGTTATAGCTCTTATGGTAGAACCAGAGCTGCCGCTTTGCGTATTATTATTGGACTTTTTCAATCCATCGACGAATTCACCGGTTGAGAAATGATTAAAAAGCTCAGTTCAATGTATGACTGTAATGAACAAAAATACTCGCATCTGTAATCTTTCCTCAATTGGTGGAGCGGTCGATGACTTTAAAAAAACTTACGGAAATTTTAATCATTAGACGGCGATTGCACCGATTGAGGAGAGATTACAGATCAGTGAGTAGGTATATTCGAGTAGCACAGTCATACACTGAACTGAACTGTGCGATCTTTTCTCAACCGGTGGAATCATCGGTGAATGGAGAGATATCATTAGATATACGCAAAACGGCAGCCCTGGGTAGAACTCTTGCTGAAAGAAACATCTTCAACTGACATTTATTTATTCATTTAATCCCTAGTAAAAATGTTCCGTGTACTTTGTTCCAATTTTCCATGTGGACATTGAAATCACTGTGATTTCCGTGTAAATTCACACGGAAATCAACCTAATTTACATGGAAATCAAGACTATTTCCATGTCCACATGGAAAATTGGAACAGAGTTCATGTAACATTTTTACCCTGGTAGCTTCATAAGTTGTTGCAATTTCTTTGCCATTTGTTGATATTCGCGAAAAGGCCTGTTACCCCTATTAGCTTATTAGCCTTATTAGCTTGTCACTTCTCGGATTGATTTTCCACCATGTCACCCACTCGCCTATTTTGACTCTTGGAAAGCTTTATAATTTCAAAGATGCATTGAATTTACGGTCTGTCAAGTAAAAATTTCCAACCCCCCCCCCCCCCCCCCCACCCATCCCCCGGGGGCCTTTTACAGAATATAATTAATTTAATTTTAAAGCGGTAGCCATCTTATGATGGAATTTCTAAGATACTTTTCGATGTCAGCGAGAAGTCCTGTTAACGTGCACTCATACTAGAGGCGGTTCGTACGATTTCAACATTGCTTTTCTCCCATTTGCATCAGTGGCGGTTCGCCAGGTGAGGCAAGTGAGGCACAGCCTCACCTGATATGTTAGGAAAGACAGTGGAAGGAAACATAAACCATTCTTAAAATCACATAGTTAACTATTCGTACGCACCTGTACCGTTTTAGTCTATCTTTAAAATTGAAGGAGCACCAATAAAAGTAAGATTAATCAGTCGTATTGCCGGAAGTGTTGGGTGGACTAAGTGAATCAGAGCATTAGTGTGAGTTGTACATTAGTTAACTATTCGTGCGCGCCGGTACCGTTTTAGTCTACCTTCATAAATGAAGACGCACCCATACAAAAGGCGCATGATTTCCAGATCAAATTGCGGTATCTTCCGGTGAGAGCAAGTTGAATCGGATACCCTCATATCGTCGTCCATCTGACGCATAGGCGTAAGTCGATTTTTGCAACTTTTCAGGAGAGCGAAAACAAAATTAGCAAAATTCATCAGCTTATGGATTCAGTTCGATCAAAGGTAGAAAAACTTTATTGGTACACAAATGTTCATCAAAGCCTCTAGATTGAGAATATTTTGTCAAAATTCCAAAATCTTGAAAAATAAAGATTATGCGGGTATTTATTTGAGCAAAAATGACTTACGCCAGATTGTCTGATTGACCGCGTTGAGATACGCCGAGATACGCCGCGGCGTATCTCTCCTTGATTTATACGCCTATAGTCTGAATGAATCTCTCTCGTTTTATTCCATTAAGCGGTAAACCCATTACTTATTATTTAACACGTCACCACAGGTTTCTGGTATTACACCCACATATTTTGAGACGATTTTAGCGCAGTCAAGCAGTGACATCATAACAGTGATATTATCGCTATCGAAACTGTCAAATTTCTTGTTATTCAAGAGCTTGCTTTTTATTATTTCAATTTTTAGTTCAAAATCAGGAATGAGAAGAGTTTTGTAGAAAAGTAATCAACTTAATTGAATAATTAATATGATTGCTTCTTAAAGAATATAGGTAACTATTTATTTTTTTAGATCAGTCTATCGACTAGTTTGATGCCTTTCTCCACCAGTTCTTATCCTGAGCTAGTTTTTCCATTTTTACATATTTCTCACAACCTACATCTTGAATTATTTATTGTTTTGTACACGCTATTTTCTGTTACCCATTTAAAAAAAATGTTACCTTACAGAACGAGAAAGTGGGCAAAATCTATTTGGAAGAGTAATTAATCACAAAATTGATAAAACTATAAACAGTGGACGGTGCTACAACGGCTCGGCGAATTTGTCAGGTCAAGAAACAAATGATTGAGCTGCGAAATATGGTCTTTCGGCCTTAAAAACGCGCGACAAACAGTAACACAAAAAAAGGAGAAAAAATAAAGGTGGACGTGCGGGTGAAGTCGGCGTCAACATGCAGATTCTCCATTAGAAGTATAGGAGAAACACCGCGTTCTGGGACTTACGCCTATACGTCTGACTGACTCTCTGGCTTTATGGACGTACGCCTATACGTTTTTCCGTGATAACTTGAAAACTATTGAGAATTTGACATTTCTGACTTCACAGATCGAAAGAACGTCAAATTTCACATAGGAATCAATGAAAAAGTCAATTTGTCAAAAATCCGACTTACGCCTATGCGTCAGATGGACGACGATATGACTCGTCTCCACATTTTTCCCTTTCGAGGGCCGAAAAATTTTGGCACAAAATGGGCACACTCTATTGGTGGATGGAGAGGATTCGAGCATGCTAGTAGATAGTTTACGGCCTCACCATGTATCTATTGTGCCTAGGAGGAGTACCATTTCAGACCAACATTTTTCGGCCCCAGGTCTCTAATAAAGCTAGATTGTTCTATATTATGATGTCGTCCAGTTTTCTATATTTCTCTACATTTCTTATTACTTTCCTCTTTTACCTTATTCCTTCCTTCCTTTCCGCTCTTTTCTTCCTTTCACTGTCGCCTGACCCAATAAGGACAGCAGCCCCACCGAGAAATTTGCCGGTGTCAGACAACGTGTCCCCCCCCCCCTCCCCCAGTATCCGGTGCCTATAGGTCTTCGTTTCTGTTGCCTCACCAATTCTGACGTCTTTATGAGCCACCACTGATTTGCATCTATGTACAAGCAGAGTCATAAGTCCTGCGTCGACGATTCAACGCAATCCGCATTACACGTGAAATGAACGCTCTCTTTCTTTTCTTTTGTTCTCTCAAGATCGAGAGAGGTTCGGGCAACGTGGAGTGCGGGTTGCGCCGACTCGTCGACGTAGGACTAATGACTCTGCTTGTACAATAATCGAATGCTGGCGAAGTGCTGCTTCTCTGTCGAATCGATTGTTTTACATAGAATCAAATGGAGGAAACACATTTTTGCCACATTGCACAAGCCGCCACTGACCCACGCCTGAAAACCGGAGATTCTCCTGGCCGCACGCCTGGATGCGGTAAACTATATGGAGCGAGGTCACGTACGTGCTCGTCTCCGTAATGTGTGTTGCATACCGATCCCTTCCGCTTAGGTTTACGTGGGCAGAATGGCTTGTCAAAAAACTGCGAGATTCTTCTAAGTAACTTTTGATTCCTCCGTGAACAAAGTGAAAGCACGGGTCAGTGGGTCACGCAGAACGGGAGAGAGGCGAGTCACTTTGGCTCTTGCGAAACACAAGAATCGAGTTTCAATACATCGTCAATATTTTCACTAAAACACAGCTCATTTTCTTAAGATATTTTTGAAAAAGCAGGTGGAGGGGTACCTTGGAAATAGTGCTCTTGGATTTCCATGACCGAAATTTCGTGGGCATTCTTCTCACGGGCAATTATTACAATTTATTTATTTTTCCATATAAAATTTCATGGAATTTCATGGGATGTTATTATTTTTTCATAAAATTTCGTGGAATTCTGTGGGCCGTGTAAAGGATTCCCTAAAATTTCGCATATAATTTCATGGAAAAATAATAATTACCCAAGGATATGATGACCACGGAATTTCGGTCATGCACAGAAAAAATAAGAAAAACGCTTTGGTAGCGCTGACAAAACCTTTGGTAGGAGAATGAACCAGAAAAATACTTTCGTTGAGCTAAACAAAGGATCTGTCCTCTTAAGTATACCAATTTTGCTGGGTGAACCAATGATTTAGTTGGCACAACTAAAGTCTTTCGCTGGGTCATTTTTCTACCAAACGTATTGTCTGCACTACAAAAGTTCCCCCCTTATTTTTCTTCTTCTGTGTGGAAATTTATGGCACGCTCTGGCCACGCCACCCCTTTTAAGATACTTTAATAAAGGCTAATGAAGCGGCAGTGGCGAATCAACTGCATCTCTGTATACCTGTATGCCTGTTGGTGTATCGTATATCTCTGTGAATATACTTGTATACCTGTGTATTTTGTACCTGTATACCTGCAAAAACTGCGATTTCCCTGGCAGCACGCCGCGCCATGACAATAAACTATCCAGCGAGGTCGGACACGTTCTCCTTTCTGAAATGCGTGTTGCATACCGATCGCTCCCATCACTCATAACTTTAGCAATGCTTGTCACAAAAACTGAGGCTGCTTCTAAAGTAATCTTTGATTTCTCCTCGAACAAACCGAACATAAGATGTCACGCGTACAATCGAGAGACATCGGAGTCAGTCGTCCATCCCTCTGACCCTTTACGAAACACACCATCGTTTTTGGGGGGGGGGGGGGGGGTTGAAGTTCTGGTGGAGGGGGTGATGTAATGAGGTGGGGGGGAGGGTTAACCGGCCGCGAACGCAACCCAACGCATCGCATCGTGTAGAGCGCGGCGTTGGAAAGTCGGTGATAAAAAAAAACAAAAAGATAAAACACAAAAAAAAAAATTGCGCGCGCGCATCTCCCGAAGTTTGTTTCCGCATCCCGCAGGAGCGCGTCCGCGTCGTGTATAGGCGCGAGGGGGACTCTTATCGCGAGTGGTGTGCGTTTTCCCGGGACGCTTTGCCCTCATCCCATCTCAGTCCAGTCGTGGTCGTCTCCCTTGTCGATCGCATCCTCTCGGCAACGCGCGTCGCGAGCTTTCACTCTCTCGCTCTGTGTCCCTGTCTCGGCTCGGCTCGGTTCGAGACAACACGCGAAAGCATCTCTCCCGGTTGAGTTCCATTTCTCTCTTTCTTTATCACTTCACTTTCTATATCTCTCTCTCTCTCTCTCTCTTTTTCGCTGCTGCAGGCTCTCGCGGGCTTTCCCCGCTCTTCGCTCAACGCCGATACTACCAACTACCCCCTCCACCCCCCTGAAGTGCGGGAGCAGTGCATCGGTGCGTCATCTCTCCCCCGGAATCCGTCTCCATTAACAGGTGGCTCCCTCTCCCCCCTTCATCCACTCAGTTTTGAAATCTCTGGAGCTGCCGTTTGGTGTGAACCCTGAATAAAGGGGAAGTGTAGATTCTACCCTTCGACGGTTCCTATATATCTACTGTGAATGTTAACCGGTTACAGGAACATTCGTCCAGTGATTTTTTTTCCATAATAGGATAGGTCCGAAATATTGCGTCCAATAATAATTAAAGTTTTGCTCATTTTAAACTAAATTTTTGGGCCCGATTACATACACTGAAAACAAAAGGTTACCAGATGCATGAAAATATGTGATCCTTTGTAAGGGATAGTACAGTTACCAGAATTCTAGTGTTTGTACCATGGTCCTTGATTTTTTTTTTTTTTTTTTTTTTTTTTTTTTTTTTTTTTTTTTTTTTTTTATAGGAAATTCTAGTTCTATGACTATATTCTGGCATTAACACCAGGATTTTCTGGTCAAAGTACCAGCCTTTCGGTCGTTCACATATCGCTGTGCTTATGGTAGTATGGCTAGAATCTCGTATTATGACTATCGCTTTTTTTCAGTGTACTAGAAAACAGAATTTTGGCCACTCTCATAATAGGAGGTCCAAAATTTTTCATGGTCGCAGTTTATGTCCAAAGATAAAAATGGAAACATACTTATTCCTTGGTTTTATTAAGATGAGAAACTATGGAGAAATTATTGCAACACTATTTTTCTTATTGAAAATCGCCGCAAATTTTTTTTGGATCATATGCTCAACTGAGTGTTTTGTATGATTGGAACCAAGTTCCATTAATCGAATTAATTCAGATGGAAAAATTTATTATAAAAATGTTGAAAAACTGATAAAAATTGGCTAAGCATTAGCATTCACTAGCAATAAAGATTGTAAAAATGCCGATAGTACTTATGGTCCTCTTACCAATTGGACTAAAGTACAAAGCAGACATCTGATAACATTTTGGTCAAAGAGATTGGATGAACAAAATGATTACATGGCTATAATGCATTATTGGACGACAATTGTTGGACAAATGTTCCTGCAACCGTGAATATGAATCACATGACAGTAAAATAATATAGCAAAATCCTGTCATATTCAAGCACGGAGCTATGAGTTTACGGAAAAAATTATTGATGAAATTTACCATACTTAAGGTTGATTTTGACCCCGACCAATAGATATATTGTAAACTCTACTAGACATGTGGCTAAACTCTCCTGAGGTTATAGGTCGAATTCACTCGATCGTTTGATGACGTTAATCAGACGTTTAATGGAATTTACTATCAAGTTGGGTTGCGGCAAAAATCAACCACAAGTACACGGTGAATTTCATCAATTTTTTCCGTCTAAAGATTTAGGTGGTAAGAAATAACCATTTAAACGCGAATATTAACCGCGTGACTGTAAATAGTACTAAAAAGTCCCATTCTAATTAATCATCACGCTGTAAGAACTAACCATCCAAATTTCTACACAGTAAAGGAACCGCCTAAGGATAAAGTTCACACTTCCTTTTTTTTCCAATGAATATTTAATGGTATTTTTCGATTTACGGTTGATTCCATCGGCTGAGCAAAATATTACACAGTTCAGTTTAATTTATGACTGTGATGAACGGAAACTGTGAAATGGATGTAACTCGTCTCTCTTCCATTTTTCCTCCTTTGTTTTTGTTTTTTGTTTTTTTTTTTTGTTTTTGTTTTTTTTTATATCTTTCCTCCATTTCGTCTGTTAGGCCCCTGTTGGTGAAAGAGGATACTTAAACTTCTAGAAAAAGCAAAGAGCTTTAGCAATAGAGAGGATCCATGGAACGTGATTTTGAAACTTCTATTCAAAAAGGCAGCCATGAGGGAAATCTCTTATGGACATTTTACATTATCTCGGTTTTTTTGCCTCATTTTTTCAACTTAAAAAAAAAAACAAAAAAAAAACAAAAAAAAAAAAAACAAAAAAAAAAACAAAAACAAAAACAAATGCACATGAAAATGGTTCACTAAAAAAACAAAGTTTAGGTACAGCCGCAGCAGTTTTCTAAAATAGCTTCGCAAAGCTAAAGTTCAAGCTCTACCGAAGAAAGCTGCAGTTGTATACCGAAACACTACTTCTGTAGAGCAGCAGCATTTCTTATTGCTTTTACTCTACCGAAAAAGTACTTCGGTACAACCGCAACTTTCTCCGCGGTATAGCTAGAACTTTTGCTTTGCGAAGCTATTTTAAAAAGCTGTTGCGGTTGTATCTAAACTTTGTTTTTTCCGTGTTTTAATCGAATTTTCAAGGGTTTGAGAGTGGCTATCTGAACACAGAAATCGATATAACTATTTCTTTTGGAAGAATTTACACGATAAAGAAACTGACACTTGACCGAAACAAGCCAATAGTTTTCTCACCTGGGAAGCTGTTTTAGAATTCTGTGATCAGATAGCCAGTCCAAGCCACTTCCACTTACAAGGGGAGGCTCAGAAGTCGCCGCCTCCGATTTTGAAAACGATTGCACGAAAATGTAGCTAAAGTAAAACTATGAGACCCGTGTTTCTCACTTTTTGCCAATGGGCCTTCCTAAAGCGTCAGGAATTTTTTGAAAGTTGCCGAAATTCATGTAAATATTCGGAACGCTCTCCGCTCGGGTTTTTTACGTGAATTTCGGCAACTTTGAAAAATTCCTGACGCTTTAGGAAGACCCATTGGCAAAAAGTGAGAAGCACGGGTCTAATAGTTTTACTTTATCTACATTTTCGTGCAAATGTTTTCAAAATCGGAGGCGGCGACTTCTGAGCCTCCCCTTGTTAGATTCAAAACCAATTTCCACTGAATTTATTACAGTTTTTGATTTAAGGTTAAAACAAATGAGGCAAACTAAACAGAATCAGATCATCCATGCTGTCACACTTTGGGACAGGACTTAACATACGTATCATCCTCTCTTTTGCTATATACCTCATCATGAAAAAGTCCACACAAATGCGTTAACTGTTGATCAAACGGCAGAATCATCGGTGAATTTGAAAATACTTTGAAAAAAACACACAGAACGGCAGCTCTAGAAAATCTCTCATCCCCATAAAAATTCAAGAACGCCCTCCCTTCCTCTGAAGAATGGCAGGGATTCTCTGTGCGCAATCTGTTTGTGTTTTTGTTCTTCATTTTCTCTTTCTCTTTCTTTTTCTTTCTCTCTCGAACCGTTCTAATTTTCCTTGAGCATCTTCCTTATTCTTCACGATTGGTTTAATTATAGGACGGTTTTCGAGTCTTGAAATTTTCTTACCCCTCGTTGTCTCGATTATTAAGTTTTTAGCGCCCTTTCCCCTCTCTCTAATGACGAAAAGTCTTTCTTAAAAGCAATTTGTTCGTATTTTTTTCTCACCTCTTTCCTTTCTTCTCGTCTTATGAACTGTCCTGATTTCCCTCCCCTGTTTTATTTATTTACCAACAATTGTTTTTTTTTCTTTTTCTATATTTACTGAATTTTTTCCTCCTGAATAAGTCCTAAAAGCTTTTTTTCCACGCAGTTTTTAGTTCCGGTTTTTTGTTTGTTTTGTTCTTGTTCATAAAAGTTTCAAGTTTATTAGTTTGTAAGACTTGATCTAATTGTCACGCCGGCCCGATTTTATTTATTCAGTTTTCTCTATTTTTTTCCGTTCCCGTGTTCACCTATTTGGAATAATTTCCGCTCTATAATAGATAAGCTTGCTTGTTCAGCAGACGTTTTAAATCATTGAGCACATCCCGATCTCCCGTTAAAACAGGTGTCCCTAAAAGCCCGTTTTTAGTTGCTGCTGTTGTTGTAAACTTTGTCAATCACATTTTTGGAGGGAGGACTTATAAAGCATTGGTTTCGCTCTTCCTGAGAATTGTACTATGACCTTCAAAAGAAAGTACCCTAGTCGGAATTTTTACTCTTTTAAATTTTGGCAATATTTAAGCAATTTTGCGATCTTCAAGTGTTTAAGGACTAATTAGAAAGCCTCTTTTAAGGTACGTCATGAAAAATCGAAAGTTCCATTGAAAACAAAGGACAAATTATCAGTAGGAATTTCGACCAGGGTACCTACTTTCTTTTGAAAGTCATGGTAGATTGAGTAAGAAATTAGGCTTTTAGTTAAAACACACACCTGTTGTTTTGTGGGTACCTCTTCCGGAAAAGCCGTCAATTCTCTCCAATCTTTGAGCTCTGAAGCTTTTGGGTTTTTCTCGTTATTGTTGTTTTTTTTGTTTCCTGCCAGCTAGATTCATTTGCTTCTTCTTAGAAAATCATTATAATATTCAAATTATTCATTTTAGAATAATCGATTCAAATAGTTAAATTATTGTAAGCTGAGAGACATAGGAAGTGACAGAGAGGTTAGTTCCACTGATCATAATTTGCCCACTTTCAACGACTCACTAGTTTAATATGAGAAACGGAAGAGACGCAA
Source organism: Trialeurodes vaporariorum (assembly GCA_011764245.1). Classification (NCBI taxonomy): domain Eukaryota; kingdom Metazoa; phylum Arthropoda; class Insecta; order Hemiptera; family Aleyrodidae; genus Trialeurodes; species Trialeurodes vaporariorum. The sequence goes on along the minus strand of VMOF01000320.1, from coordinate 34,879,469 downwards.
GATAAAGTTCCTTACAGTTTTCAACAGAAGCTTTCAATTTCAGAGATAGGGAAACTTTTGCCGTAAGTGGGTGAAGGGGGGGGGTTACTGATTTCAACTATCCAATGCTGTATTGTTGGATGCTGTACTCGCTTGACGTAAACAAAAATTAAACGTGATACTATTGAGACGATCAAGCGAAAAGAGACGAAATGCCGCAGCAATATTCGCCTTCAATTTCAAAGATATGCAAAATCATAACTCATGTGTAGGAATGGTTAACTAAACAATATCCAATTAGGCGAGTGGCTGTGACTTGAGCTCTGGTACAAGCGTCTGTCTCATTCATTTTCACTTTAACGTGTTGAGACATGCATATAGAACCATTAGATATAAAAACAATCTGTACACAGATTTGGGATCCTCAATTTTTTTTAAAATTTTAAAAAAAAGGAAAAAGAATGCTGATCCCATCTCACATGCTGGAGGGACTGTACTGTGTACATAGAACCAAAATAATATGGGCACCATGCCATAATCAACCGAGATCCATTCAGCGCTCCACAGCAAACCAGGAAAATCAATGAGTATAATGGGGCAGTTGCAAGGGTCTGAAATGTTGTGTTTTTTATAGAAAAAATTGATAGTACTTGATGAGCTGAGAACAATGGTGTCTTGTTTTTTCCTAAGTATCCCAGTTTTGGAGATAAAAAAAAGCAAAGTTGTAAAAAATCGTGTGCTTAATTCAATGAGCACGGAATTCTCATTTAAAACAATGTATTTTGGGCCAAAATCTCATCTCCGGAACAATGGGACTTAATTAGAAACCAAAGGCACCTGTGTTCTCAGCTCATTAAGTACTTTCATTTTCCTTGTAAAAAACGCAACATTTCAGACCCTTGCAACTGCCCCATTCTGGACAACACGCGTCATTGTTTTAAACCGCAGCCACTGAAGCAATGCTGCCTGTTTCTCTTTCTCAACCAGCCTTCTCTCTCTCTCTCTCCCTCCCTCCCTCTCTCTCTCTCTCTCTCTCTCTCTCTCTCCCTCTCCCCTTAATACTACGTTCCCTAGTATCTACATCTAAATGGATGACATGGTTCAAAGTGGCAGAATGCAAAGTTTTCAGATAGAATGCCACTGGTGAGAAGTGAGCAGGTCACTTTGGCAAAGGTCGAATACGGTGTCACTTTCAACCACGGTAATTTAAGAGGGCCGAAGTGAGTCTCGTTACGAAGTCCAGGAGCGTCACATTTTTCTTTCGTTTGCGTGTTTGAATGGTGACAGTAACTTTTCCGTTGCGTTATTGATGTCACGCTTATTTGCGTAGGATCGTCCTTCGTGTTTTATTTTTTAGATCGAATGACGGTCTGTGGTATGAAGTGGAGTGTCCAATCTGAATTTTTCTCTCATTGTGACTTTGTTAGTGTTTTCTCGAACCTCGCGTCATTCGTGGAACGATTATTTACGCAGCTGAAGAACGAGAGATTATTATTGTAAGTTAAATGGTGGGTAGGGGGGGAGGGGTTGAGGCGCGTTCTTTTAAATAAAGTAACCTAGGCTCAACAAATGTTCTGGTGGACGGTCCTAAATTCAAGTCGTTTCCAAAACCGTACAGATTTTGAGTATCGGCCATAGGGTTTTGATAAGTATAGCAATGCGAGCTTACGAAAACAAACTCATCGAAACGCACATAGAAGTATTTTTGCTAATGGTAGAGTTTGGATCCACCGGTTTTGAGATATTGACATATTAAAGATCGTCGCGAGATTTTCACGAGCTAAGTTTCGCATTGAATTTTGAAAAAAAATGTGCCCCCCCCTCCCCCAATACCGTCCAAAGGACTGTCGGGGGCTTCTGAAAATATGAAACATGAAAAATTTTGGGTCAGCACCCAATCTGACTTTCTTGCTTCAAATCATTTGGTTCAGTAGTTTTCGAGAAAAATGTCCTATCTGGGTCGCCTGGTACACCCCGTACAATATTTCCATCAAAGGACTCTAATCGACCTCTGCCGCAGTTGTGCGTGTGAGTGTGACTGATCTGCAACGGCCGAAGCGGCTCTCCCGGCCGAAGTAGTATGAAGAGTGGCCGAATCGGAACCTTGAAGGCGAAACTTAGCTTGTGAAAATCTGGCGCGACAATAGATATTTAATACGTCGATAGTTATTTGGACGCTGACCCGTTCCGATGTTTTTCGGGGCTGATCCGAGTGACGACTAGAGCATTTCGTACATAGTTAAAGTTGGAGAGTCACTTTACCCCATACAAGAGCAGGGTTAAGACGAGCCTACGATGCTTGCTGGTTTCTAACAACTCCACCGGGTTCCACGCCAAAATTGTTCGCAAAAATACTCTTCTGGTGCCCGAATATTCTACTCCGCGAGCCAAACTTTCCATTTTGAGCCTTCGCATTTGGTTTCGTCGACGATTTCAGTATGTAGTCAAAGGTCAGCCAACAATAACAACAATACACTCATAGGTTGCAAATCAGCTGTGAAAAAACTCGCGTAGTGTTCTAAACTATCTCACTCACTCTCTCCCGTAACCCCCATGCATCAGTAGCGCAACGAGAGTTTCTTCAGCTCTCTCTTTTCTCCATTAAGAAACGTATGTTAGACAAGGGTGGGCAAGGGGATAAAACCCCCTCTCTCTGTCATTTTCCTACCTATACATTCAAATGAGAAATGAGAGAGACGGAAGAGATCCTGATTGCGCTAGTGCCATGCATAGCCATGTATTTCTAGTGTCAAAATTCATACATACAGGGCCTTGTTTCTTTAGAATTTTACTAAGGAACTGTGGATCATACTGTCTCAAGAAAATAATTTCTCTCAAAAAAGTTCACAAATAATATTTTTATTTTTTTATTTTTTTATTTTATTTTTTTTTATTTTATTTTTTTCATTTTATACGATTAGCGATGAAAAAGAGATAGAAGTACGTGAGGGTTACGTGAGAGTGAGAGAGACAGTCTGGAACGTTCATAACATCATCACTAAAACCGTCTATGGTTTCAAAGCGTAGGTGGCTTCAGTGTGGGGTTCAAATAAGCTTGATGTATCCGATGCCTCTTGCGTTTGCCCCAAAAACGTCAACTCCAAATATTGGCTTAAAATGTGGAGGTTGACATTCGGTGCAGAATTTTCACTAAATTATTCGCGAAAATACGCTTTAGGTGCTTGAGCGGTTGAATTATTTAGCAAAGAGTTTGGAGTCGTTGATACACTCACCGATGAGTTTAGATGCGAATCGATGGAAGTATACGTCAAACTTTCCGCTTTTTGTCGCAACCCGACTCATGACGTCTCATAATGCGTGTGCTTCTATAAAGTGGCAAATTTCACTCTATCGTCGTTTTAAGGAATGTTGGTATATTCGAATAACGGAGTGGTCCTGTCGTTTGTAGTTCCGTAACATTAGCATTTTGGGTTGATTTTGAGACGATCAAATTTGGTTATTAATAAATTAATAGGTCCTATGTTAGTTTCGGAGTATATCTGAAAGAATTCAATGGCGTAGTGGTTTCCAATCGTTTAGAATCGTCGTTTGCTTTCGTTTCATTTTCTCTTATGATTACTATTTTTTGTATTGTTTTTCGTTCGATTAACAATATCAAAATTCTTCTTTATACAAAAGTGAGTTTGCAATATTTCATTGAAATCCGGCCCGAGTTTTTGATTCGGCTCTCTCATTTTTTGGAGTGGGGGTCAGGGAGCACCTGCTCACATCGAATAAAATCAAAAAATCTCTTCTGTGTGTCCTCAATTTAATGGATGCGAGACAGTTTGTCCAACACTTTTCATCCAAGACTCTATTGATCCAATTTAACATTCAGGCCAAATTGTCAGTTAATCCAAGTGTTAAATACATCCAGAGATGTAATGTCCAAAAATAAAAAAATATCCATTAAACAAATCAGTCCAAATATTTACGAAGCCAAACGCAGAACATGTCCAATGTCCATTGCACGGCTATTTTTTTGCTTTCGTCCGAATTTCGTCCAAAATGAAAAATAAAAGAATGAATCTGCACGAAACAGAAAAAAAAAGGATAACATTCAATATCGTTTAAGTTTTATGTAGGTACTCGCCTTGTTTAGGTCCCAAAATCAAATTGGGTTTTTAAATATGAGTTAAACATATTATTGTCCATGGGCTTTAATTTCCCTAGCTTAAAATGGACAAAATGGTTAGTTGCTGTTTCTCGCATGTAATAAAATGGAACGTTTATGGACAAGATAGTTAAGTGGGCAACATTGATAAAGGGCAAAGTTGTGTGGACAAATTCTTGGTCAAAATGAGATGGACAAAATTTCACTTATTGGACTTAAAATTTTGGACAGAACGTAGGTAGTCATATGCTTGACTAAAGTGATTTGAACAAAGTGTCTTGCAACCATTTAACAGTTTTCTCTTTGTCGAATTTCAGCTGACATAAGGATTTGAACTACAAAATCATAAAGACTGATTAATAAACAGAAAAACATAACAGTGATTTATTGAGTAACTATATATTGAGTGCTCTTTAAATGCTCTTGGTGCAAAACCTACGAGAGCAATAATTAAAACCCACAGACGGCTTGCCTCCGGTATAAAGTGATTGTGACTCCAGCATACTTTAATTTGTTCGAGGGACTCTTCGATTTGAGTTCTTTTTGTGATATCCTGCTTCCTAAAGGGTAAATCTGCGGCCAAGCAGAAGTTAACTGAATATAACAGTGCGTTTTACAACATTTTTTTCTTCGCGAGTTTCTCCTTGTGTAAATATCATTCAACAACGAGAATGGACTGACATTTACAGGTAAGAATGGCTTCTTCATTAAACAATCATTTTTTCTCACAACTTTTGAGATGAGTTGAGACTTTTAAAGTCACATTGCTCGTCATTTTGAATTATTGGTTGATATATTATCCGTAGAGCCAGGGATTATTCTTCCTCTCTCTTTGTCCATTCGAATCCTTTTGTTAAAAAAGGATGGAGAGGGAGGTTATAGAATTATTCGGAACATTGCATCTGCACCGTGGTGCAGAAAAGATTATAGTATCCTGTGTTTGTAGTAAAACTATGTATGTTTGAAATGATCGCTGTTCATAATCTTTATCATGCACCGGTGTAAAACTCGACCGGATGATTCTAAAACGCTCCCAATGACTATTGTGTGGCTTCATCTCTCCTCTCCGTACTTTTTATAACACATTGATTTGCGAAGGTAGTCCGTGGGTTGGGGGGGGGAGGATTGGCAGTGGTGCAACCATCAGGATAGCTTCCATCTCTCTCATCCTTCCATTGAATATATATAAATAGGAAAAGGATGAAAAGAAAGGCGGGCTGTATCCCTGCGTAGAGAATTGCATATCCTGGCCGGGTGTCTTCGTCTTCGCTAATCTGTAAATTATCAGGGACCTCATATTATTTATAAGTACGGAAGGTCCTTCAATTAACGGATACTTTGGCACACTTTGTGTCTCCACCAATGAATAGAGAAGATACGCGACTGAAAAATGAATGTAATCTAGGCGCTTCTGACAAATTGAGCGTCAACGACCGACCGCGTGTCAAACAAAATGAGGCTCTAGCAGTGGCGAGGCGTGCGGTTTGGCATTAATTTAATTTTAAGCGTGCCGTATATATACGGTGCGCTTCTTGTTTTCATTTTCATATCTAATATATAAGTCCAATGCCTTGCTTATGGCAAAACCTTGGCGGGAAAGGTTTGAAAAATTAAAAACGTGTTTTCTTAAAACTGGTTTCATTAATCGTTAATTTATTGCTGCAATCCAGGAGGTCTCGGCGTCTATTTTCTTAAAATTGTAAAAGTTTTGGTATTCCTGTTAATTTCAATAAGTTATTAAGCGTCAAAGTCGAATTCCTTCAAACGAGAATTCCATACAGGTCCAGCAACCTAAGTCATTTGTGCCAACCTATGAGTCAAAATTCAAAGGCAGGAGGGGGGTGGAAACATCTCCCGCAGGAACCCTCTTTGCCCCTCGCCTTTGGGCTCCACCGGTCTCAAGATTTCTTCACGGTGCATTAAGCGGTCGTAAATGTGTCAACATCTGTTTGACGAGGGTACATCGATAAGAAGCGACGAGGTATTGATGAAGAGAGGGAGGGGTATAGAAAAGAGAGAGGCTCATTCATATCCTTAAGGTACCGTTCTAGAATTCATCCCTTTATTGTCTCGATGCAGAAAAGATTATGAATAGCAGCACTTTCCAATGTACATAGATATACAGTATCACAGGGTAATGTAATCTTTTTGCACGGATGCAGTAAATGGTTGAATTCTAGAACGCTACCTATGTAGACCTGTTTAGTGATGACGTCACGATCAGAATTAGTTCCAAACAAATGCTGTATCTCGCTCACTCTCGTGGATTTACCAGATCCAAATTTTCGAACGCAAATTCATGCTAGTTAACCAACAGTTTTCTCAAATTTTATTGCACCATTAGATTCCACTTGCCTTAAAGTATCTTTTCACTGTAACATAATTCCTAAAAGATCACAAGCGAATTTACAATCACAGTTATACCGAAAAACGTTCTACGTTTTGTCCTTGTCTTGCTCACGGTCTCTTATGGTAGTATCACCGGCATGACACTCAATCATTCTAACTTCTCTCCGTATCGAAGCTATTGTTCGAGGTATAACACATGCCGTGATGGTGCTGATGAGCCTATATTCTAGAATTTTGTGCTCTTAAGAAACTTATAACTGTGATTGTGCATCGATGCGCGATGTTTCAAAAAGTTTGTGATAGCGGGCTCATATTTTATCACTGAGAAAAAAGTGGCTGTTAAAACTGTAAGAATAGAACCATAGATGATTTCGCCTTATTTCAATCATGAGACCTATCGTTGCTGTAGTCAGCGCGCTTGAATCTACACGAATTCTGATTGTCTCTATGGAATTTCGATTATTTCTATGGGAAATAAAGCGCGGGAATATATATCCAATCGGAAATTTTTTTGAAACAATCGGAAATTTTTATAAGGGACGTGGAACCCAATGGTGTGATAAACACAACGTGTAAAGAACGTGTTGTTTACTAGCACTTGTATTTGAAAATTTGGACTGTGTTTCGTATGGGAAAACCCACGAGAGCGAGTGAGACGGAGCCTTTGTTTGGAACCAATTTTTTTCATGACGTCACACTAAACAGGTCTTTGCATCGGAAACATTTGAAATTCTGGGGGATCGGCAAATTGAAAGCCCCTCAATGAGCGTCGATGGAATCAAGGGATTTTTGAGGACATTTTTGGCGTTTTGTTGAAAAATAGGTGTTTAAAATCCAGAACACAGGGAGCCAGAGGGGTAAAATTCGCATTAATTGCTCTAAAAAGTGAGAGGGGCTGTCACGTGTCTTCCACCCCTGGACAGCTTCCTCGCTGCGGCTATGGAATTGACTCTGGAATAACTTATTTACCTATCCTAAAAAGTTCGTTGCGTGTACAAAATTTTTCACTGGAAGCTTCTTCAAATTTTGGAAACTATAGGTCCATATGGAACTTTGCTTTTCCAACACGAAAAATGATATCGACCGACGGCAACAGAAAAAAAAAGAAATAATATGACAATGCGTTATAGTGAATAATGGCATAGTTTTAACTGTAAACTTTCGATACTTTTCAAGAAAATAAATGGGGAGAGGGGGAATTAAAATCCACAAACCTCTTAAACCTCCACACCTACTAATCTATACCCCTAGAATGCTTGATGTGTAAAGGGCACTTGAAATGGTTAGTTCTGTATATTAAAGGATTATTGTTTCATGAATTCGCAAGTGTTCCATTTATGCATATTACGTATCTACATCGTGGCAATCGCAACAAGTGCTGACAGCACCTAAAACGGAAAAAAAAGATAAAAAAAACTGTTTATTATTTAGAATCACGGCTTTTCCGAAAATGACGCTTTTTGACTTCAAAAGAACGCAACCTCATTTTTGATCCCTGAACAAGCCGTTTAAAAGGTGGAGGGATTTAGAAATATCTATTGTCTATAGTTTATGTGGGTAAAAAAGATCGAGCCTTATCAAATAATTTTCTCTTTTCAGCTTTCAATGGGTTTGTTGCAAACTTTTGCTACAGTGCTATAGAGTTTTGATTCTGATGTAAAATTGTCTGAAAATTACATTGGCGGCATCAAATAGTCATAAAATCCACTAATAAACCCAAAAAACGCATTATAAAGAAAGCCAAAATTGCAGTCGTAAAGCCGAACAATCTGTGCACGCGCAAGACGAACATCAGAGATAGGTGACCCATTCTCCCCTTTTTTGTTAAGGGGGGGGGGGAGAAAATATCTCTACAGTCAAACTGTGATTTTAAAAATGTGCATGGTCAAGATGTTGTCTTTTGTGAAGGGGGGGGGGGGGGGAAGCAAAATATCAAGAACAGGGTGTTTCAAAACTTGAGTGCCAAACTTATGGAGTGTATTTTTGGGGTCAACATACATATATATAAGACTTTATTTTCCTACATGAGTATGTGCTGCAATTGTTTCTCTTCTGAGCTAGAGCCCTCCAAAGTTTTGAAAACAAAAAACAAAAAACAAACACAAAAAAACAACGCCTTTGACTCATCTCCTTACAGATACATCTGATCTAAATTTATTTTTTTCATAATTTCTCACCAAACAAGCTCAATTGGACAGCACTTGTCACAAAAGAACCGAGTGACATTTTTGATAAAATTGAGTTATTGATTGATAGAGCTAGCAATACTGAATCTCGAAGCAACAAGTGCTTCTTCTGTAATAACAACTATTTCCCGTCAAAATTCCAGGTAAAAGTGAGCTGGTGAGCCTCATTGATGTCATTGTCCATATGATGAAATAAAATGAGAACTTGGTTCCTTTGGCTGATTAGGTTAAACCTTAATCCGAGTCACGTAAGGAACCAACTCCGACTTGGTTCCTTTCAGTGGCGGCTCGTGCGATTTGGCAACCATGCTTTTTTACCATTTAAACCTATGCAAAAGTATCGATATCTTGGGGGTGCATTGCACCTCCTGAAGATCGATTGTTTTACATAGGTTTAAATGGAGGGATTCCACTGTTGCCACATTGCACGAGCCGCCACTGGTTCCTTTTATAGAATTGGGAACGGACTTAAGTCCGGATTAACGGATTTTAAAATAATCAACAGTGTAAACCAACTCTGCCGTTTGGTTTCTCTTAGAGTTTCGTTTTTCGTGATTATGCCAAAAAAAAAAAGAAGAAAGGAACCAAGTCACTTTAAACGCTAAAAATTAAGAACCTTTCCTACATAGTAAATTCCACTTTTCCGGTGTTGAAATGCAAAAACACAACACGGTAGTTGAATGAAATCAAAACGTAAGTAATTCCAAGTTTTTTGTTTAAATGCTAGCTCTTCAACTTTGGACTCAATTTTCTCGAGATCAGCTCCATGTTGAATGCTGTCTAATTATTATCATTGCTAGCAAAAGCATTAAAGCTGTTCAGACTTTAGTGGCACGCTTTTCCAACACCTGCGTGTTGGAATTTTCCCTGCTTGTTTTTTTTTTTTTTTTTTAAATGCAATACGCAACACAAATCCTAATACATGTGTTGAATGGTATACTGTGCATTGCGTATTGCATACTCTGGCCATATATCTTTGTCCCCGCTAGTGCAGTCGGCGAATTAAATAATGTTAGTAGACTCCTTGAATTTTGGCAAGGTAGGCCACCTGCAATGATTCAATTCATTGTGTTGAGTATTGCAGGTTGCCTACCAAACCAAAATGTGAAAAAATAATGGGGCTCTTGCAAAATTTTGGTATAGGGGATTGAAGAGTTGATTCTTGCATAAAAATGTGTAAAAATGACGATGGGTCCACTAAAAATTAACAAAATTCACTCTCAGAATCGACTTTAATGGAGGAGAGACGCAGGTATCGTGGGAGATTCCCATCTAAATTGAGACATATCTCTGTGTTTCGGTAGAGAAAGGAACATGATAGACAGAAATCTCCCATGATACCTCCCATGATGTTGCGTTGAACCGTCATTACAAACTTGCCGTTGATCTAGCAGTTATGTGCGTTTAATTACTGAATTTTGGACTTTCTTAGGGTGATTTTCGTGATTTTCGCTGGTTTTATATGAGAGAGGACTATTCATTTACTCACAGCAAAAGTTTGCATGAGTTCCATTGAAGCATTAAAAGCAGAAGCAATTTGACCCAGTGATAGAGCTCATTTCAGAAGTGAAGGCGCTCCGAAACCATAATCTTTGGCGAATTTTCAACTTCGATTCCTTCAAATCAAAACCGAAGTTGCCCCTGACTTTATTCTTCTGCGTTTGAAGTCTTCCTTATAGAAAAGTGAACACTCAATTTCATGTTCATTAATTTTCATCGAGTAATATCAGAAATAATGTTGACAAATTCCAAAGATTATCGGCCCAGGTGCGCCTACACTTCTGAAACTACCTCTATTCAGAATGCTATGTGTGCTAATTTTATTATGTGATTCGGCTGGAGATTAGAAATTCAGAACTTTTCGGGGGACACCGAACGCCGAAGTCAACAAAACAGCATTTCAAGCCAATCAGAAGCGTTGTTTATTGTTGTCTCTCACCGTTGAGTTATTCTTTTCGCCCACACCTCGCGGAACGGAACAAATTCCGAGGTCCGGGTTCAGCGTCGGTGTCATCCAAACAAACAGTTCGGGCAAGATAATAAAATATTTGGATGAAAATCGTCACTTATTAAAATTCGCTTTCCGTTGATTTGCCTCAAAGAGCCGTATTCAATTTTATTAAAAACAAAAAACCAAAGACACGTGCACTATTCCGACGAAACCAATTACCTGCTTTATTTGTACGAGGCACAATAATGCGATTCGTATTCATACAATGAGTTCAACAGATTGTTACCTACCTCGCACAGACTACGTTGAAAAGTTACCGAACTTCCATTAAAAGTACAACTTTCGGAAGAGCGTCATGATGGAGTTCCTTTCTCTTGCTCCTATAATTTCCCTCTCTAAATTAGAGGGTGATTTGCATACACTTATTAAAGCATGCGTGGGTACAAAGAAAAAGCTTTTGCAACTGAGGAAAACAAGCTCAATACACTCATCCGTTGAGACGAAAATTCAAAAGCAGGGTCTCGAACAAGAACCAGTCACATCGGGAGTGTCCTTTCTTTGGAGGAGGGTTTTGGGAGAATGAGGTACTTAATCCCTTATGGGCCAAGCCCAAGTATACTCGATTTTCACCTCTTGTCTCTTTCACATTGATTCAGTATTCATTCCGGATAAACGCAAATATAGATGAAAACACTGCAATAGATAAGGTCTTGTCGGGCGCCTTCAATTCGTCGTATAGGCAATTCCAACCCCATCAAGTACGAACAGTTAACTATACCTTCCCTGTAGAAACGGAGGAGTGGTGTTCTCTTGAACTAACCTGGTCCTAAAAGGATTAAACGGGGAATTGCATTGCGACGAGCTACAGCGATAGGGAGGATTTGTGGGGGGTGATATTGAAACTTCAGGTAGGCAGCCATGATCGGAATCTCTTACGGACATTTTCACACAGGCTCGGTTTGTTTGCTTCACTTTTTTTAACCTTTAAATCTAAAAAAAAAAAAAACAAAACAAAAACAAAAACAATAAAAAAAAAAAAAAAACAAAACAAAACAAATGTGACAGATACATTTGAAATCGGTTATAAACAAAAGTGCAAGTGTTTTAGAGAGGCTCTTTAGACACAGAAATCGATATAACTGTTTCGTCTGGAAGGATTTGCACGATAAAGAAACTGGCACATGGCAGAAAAAAGAAACATTTTCTTACCTGGTTAGTTGCATTGGAATTCTGTGTCCAGATGTATCCACTCTAAAACACTTGCATTATTTGTTTAAAACCAATTTCCTCTGGTTTAATCAAAGAGTAAACAAGAGTCGCAATTGAATGGAAGGCTTGCGTGGTCAACGTAGATAAGGGATCGGAACGCGGACTGGCCTCTGATTGGCTGCAACGCGTGGAGCTAAAATGTCTTAGGGTATAGGGAAATTAACACGGGGTATGGGGTTTTTGGAACGAAAGTTCCGGGACGTTTATCTCGAAACCTGTGCAAAATCATCTGTACGCAATTTATGCGAGTCGATTTAGCAGAATTTTCCGAACAAATTGATAGGTCATAAGTGCCACTTTATTGAAAATTCGAAAAGACTGTTTCAGTTGAAAAGTACGCACAATAGTGTGATTACATGCTTGGCGTGTGTTTGAGTAACTCACTATTGTGAGTACTTTCCAACTGAAACAGTCTTTTCGAATTTGCAATAAAGTGGCACTTATGACCTATCAATTTGTTCGGAAAATTCTGCTAAATCGACTCGCATAAGTTGCGTACAGACGATTTTGCACAGGTTTCGAGATAAACGTCCCGGAACGAAAACCCCGTGTTAATTTCCCTATACCCTAAGACATTTTAGCTCCACGCGTTGCAGCCAATCAGAGGCCAGCCCGCGTTCCGATCCCTTATCTACGTTGACCACGCAGGCCTTCCATTCCATTGCGACTCTTGTTTACTCTTTGGGTTTAATACAATTTTTGATTTAAGGTTAAAAAAGTGAGGCAAACAAACCAGATTCAGATTGCCCACGCAGTCACACTTCGAGATAGGGCTTATAACACGTATGGTGCCCCCTGTATCGCTATAGCTCGTTGGGGAATGGAGCTGTTGCAAACTTTTGCTACAGGCTTATTGATAGTTGATAATGGGGCAAAACCCTGTAAAAATAACGATTAGCGCACTATAAATCACGAAATAATCCACTCCCAAACTCATACAATGCTTTCAAACGCGAGACCGAGACCGTACTGGCGGCCGCTGCCGCCCAAATCTTGTATGGCAATTGTATGCTTCTTCATGGGCGTCATTTCAAGTTCGGCTTGGGGGGGGGCAAAAAATCTTATGACCTTTTTTTTTTTTTTTTTTTTTTTTGCTCATCATTACAATTTTCGGTTTGGAGGGGGCAAAAAATCGGATAACCTTTTTTTTTTTTTTTGCTCATCAATATAATTTTAGAGCCAAAGATCCGTCTTTTGGCGGCAATAATCGGACGACCTTCTTTTTTTTGCTTATCAATATAATTCATGCCAGTTTTTGAGCCTGACTTCAAATCCTTGGGGGGGGCAATTGCCCCCCCAGCCCCCCCTAAACGACGCCCATGTGCTTCTTCTTGTCTTCTTGTCTTCTTCTTGACAACGACAATATATCCTATAGACGGAGTGCATAACAAGATCCTTGAGGCAAACTTGCGGTACTTCGCAAGTTTATCAAAAATGCTCACTATAGTCATCAGCCTGCTCAACGGTTGCATCAAAACTTAAATTGGTAATCTCTTTTAGGTATAATCTTTGGTAAAAATGGTGATAAACAAACCGACGCCATTTTGATAGTGAATGAATGTTGCACACTGTTTCTAATTTTGTAAGTTATTTGAAGCTATTTTTGGTCTTATATCATAAACGGTTGTCAAAATGATGGTCATTTAATAGTGTTTCATCCATTTTCGATCTCGATTTGTATAAAGTAGTAAGTTTGGATTCAGAGGTTATGTTCGTTTGTTTGTCACCAGTTGAAGGTTCCTCCCCCAATTTTGAACAATGGACGCGCCTATCTGCCTACTGTAGTGTACGCTAAGTTTTGCCTCGCCCAGCTCAATGTTACGGTATAGGATGCACTCCGTCTATATGATATAATGTCTTTGTGTTGCGAGAACACCTAGTGTAGATGGAACCGACTGAAGATAGGAAAACCCAATGTAATCCGTGGCAACGGCCGCCATTACGATCTCGCGTTTGAAAGCATTTTATGAGTTTGAGAGTGGATTTCGTGATTTTTTTGTGCGTTAATCGTTATTTATGCAGGGTTTTACCCCTGAAACAGCTACTAATAAGCCTGCAACAAAAGTTTGCAACAGCTCCATTCTGAAATATTGGATTTTATGGTACGGATGGAATACATCGAGAAAAGGATATCTTGATAGAAATGAAATGAAGGAATTCATATTTTTCCAGAAACTTTAAATTTGAGGTTGGAAAGTATCCGAAAGGTTAATCCGATCGAGCCTTGAGGTCAAGGGAATGGGAGAATGAAAATTTCCACCACAGGATACTTTCTTTTGAAAGTCAGCACAGATCGATAAAGTTTACCTGCAGCTTTCATAGGTGACCTGCTGCAAACAAAAGTGCTATAAGAACTAAAGGAAAGTTAACCGCGGGAAGCATATAAATCTTCATATCGACAGTTTAATTTCGTATTACTCCGCATTTAATATATGATGGAGTATATACAATATACATATATAATTTGGTATCTCTTATCCTTAAACGTCGGAGCGAGACGCGACTGTGGCTAAGATTCTACGTAAATACAGGGTGTAACAAAACTATAAACATTAATTTTCAGGGCGTGTTTTAGAGGTAAAAATAATCTATAAACATGGGTCCGAAATTGCAGTCATTTCTAGTTCCAGTGTTGAAAAGTTTCCGAAAAACAAATTGAAAAATTGTCATAACTCCCTCGTGAATTGTACGTAATGCTCGTCTTTAGGTATTCTGATGTAATTTTAGGCGTTCTTGCCGATTTTTGCCCTGAAAATGCTGTATGCAAAAAGTTGTGGGGGTTTTGGGGGTTTTTCTTGATTTTTCTCACTTTTTTTGGCTAAACTATGTGATAACATGCTTTCGGATTCATTAAACCCAAAAACGATTAGCATTATTCAAAAGTTCGTCAAAAAAGATGCATTTTTGGTCCTTACAAGTTTTTCCTTTTTCCACAAGAAAAACCCCCGTCAAATTTTTGCATACAGCATTTTCACGGCCAAAATCGGCGAGAATAACGCCTAAAATTACACCAGAATACCTATTTACGACCATTAAGAAAAATTCACGAGGGAGTTATGACAATTTTCTCAATTTGTTTTTCGGGAACTTTGCAACACTGTAACTCGAAAAGACTACAATTTCCGACCCATGTTTAAAGGGGAAAAAAGTCTTATTTTTACCTCTGAAACACGCCCTGAAAATTAATGTATACAGTTTTGTTGCACCCTGTATATTTGTACGTATAAATCACAAATCCACCGGCTCGTGATTGTTAAGCTATAGTGCGCTTTTGCTTTTCCTCGATTTACTTCCGACGAGTTCCATCCTCCGAACTAGCAAGTTGTTCTAATGTTTACACACTCCTTTACCTCTTTGCGGTTTCGGAACGTTTTGTTTGTGATAAAAACTCATCCGCTCGCGCCGCACGGGTATGCAATACGCTGTACAATCTTCGAGCACAATCTGCGGGTGAGCGTGAGCGGCGAGGTTGCCGGATTGTACGATTATTTTTCCTGGTAAAAATCCTCATCAAAAATCATCAAAAAAAATCTCAGCATGCGATTGGTTTGGAGCCTATAATTTCATGTTGATCTCATGATGAGTAAAGATCATCTGCGGTTTGGAGCCTATAATTTCATGTTGATCTCATGATGAGTAAAAATCATCTGCGATTTGGAACCTAATTTCATGTTGATCTCATGATGAGTAGAAATCATCTTCAGCTTAGAATGAGATCATCATCATCATAAAATCATCATGAGATCAACATGAAATCAGGTTCCAAATTTCATGCTGAGATTCTTTTGATGATTGTTGATGAGGATGTTTACCAGTCCGTTAATCCTCAACCCTGAAGTACAGAATATTTTACAATAGATCGATTTAATGCGACGTCACGAAAATTATTGGATCCAAACAAATGTCCTGTCTCACTCGCTCTCAAGCGGTTTGCAGTGAGAAATTGCAGGGATTCGACATTTTAACCCTTCACTGCATGAAGTTCCACCGGTGGAACAAATTCTTCAAACGCTCATATAAAATACAGGTTTTGAGATATGCCTTTGGCGCATGGTGGGTCAACGCGGGAGAAGGTATGTTTTGAGCTCACAAAAAAAAAAAAAAAAAAAAAAAAAAAATATTGGCTGAAAGAAAACATCATGCAGTGAAGGGTTCGTGATCGAAATCATATCAGGGGGGAAATTTGCCCCCGTATCCAAACTGACCACATTTTGATTATTTTTATAAAGTTTCCGGCATTGGCTTTTTGAAAAATCCAATTAAAGTAAAAAAAAAATTTTTTTTTTGAAAATTTAAAAAAAAAATAAATGAAAAAAATTCCCGCCATTTTTTATGGTGTTATATCACTTGTAAAAAACGAGTAAAAAATAGAAAAAAGAGAATTTTGACCGAAAAACCGTCAAATTATTTTTTTCACTATTTTTCCCATGTATTTGACCACCTAATACATTGAAAAATCCACATTTGCTTGAAAAAAAAAAAAAAAAAAAATCATGCAGTGAAGGGTTAAATGCGCTTCAATGGGGTTCTTGCAAAATTTTGTCATACATCAGCTGTGATTGAAAACTTGATTCTTGCATAGAAACCTGTAAAAATGACGATGAGTAAGTACACTAAAAATCACAAAATTTACTCTCGGAATTGAACTTAATAGCGGAGCTACGTAGGTATCATGAGAGATTCCTATCTAATGTGAGACGTTTCTCTGTGTTTCCATATAGAAAGTGACAAATTAGACAGGACTCTTTCATGATACCTGCGTAGCTCCGCCATTACGATCATGCTGTTACAGCTGTGTTCTGAGTTTATTCCTGAATTTTAGACGTATACATAGTGTGACTTTCGTTATTTTCGCTGGTTTTTGGTTCGATATAATTGGGATTGTAAATTCACTTGAGATCTTCCTAAGGAGTGAAAAGATACTTTGAGGTACGATGAATCTAATGAAAAAAATTGAGAAAGTTGGTTGTTTACTAGCATGAATTTGCACTCAAAAATTTGGATTTCATTTCTTAAGGGTATTGCCACTCAAGTGAGCTAGACAGAGCATTTGATTGGATCCAATTTGGATCGTGACATCATCACTAACCGGTCTATCAGAACGGATACTCACTCCTCTATCAGATACAATAGAATAAATATTTGGAATTTACCTCCATAAACTGGCAACCATGCATGCTTACTTCTTAAGATGGTGGACGTGCTTTTTGAGGTTAAATTTTTAAGCAGGGATGACGCACAAATAGAGATAAATAGAGACTCAGCACAAAGCTTGCGACAGGTGTCCACTTTTCCAGCTCAATTTTGGTCGGAACTCATCGAAACAACAGCCAGCAGCGCTTACTGTTGACTGATGAGCGCGTGGTTTACATTCGCCAAGCAAATCATGTTTCCGTTTCCGGGACCGCGGACCAATCACTGATTTTTGTTGAGCTCACCACTCAACAGTTGGCTAATGTTTATCGATGCAGCTGGTGACTCCCGAACAAGAGTGAGCGCACTAAACTTGCCTCAGTTTTCTAACACGGGAAGCATACGGTGTGCTGGGTCACTATTTGTCTCTACGCGTAATCACATTATGACCATAAAGGGGCTTTTTGGGGCATAATTTGGAGGCATCAAATCATCAAAATTGGAATAAAGTCGTATAGTTTGGGAACGGAGTCCACTCATCTTTTCAATGGGACCGAGTTAGATATACATTGTCTCACTCGCAGTTGACAGCACCGCTGGTTGACTGCGCAAAAATATCGAGTATACGCCTTCAAACCCAATGAAGTAACCCGCGTTTCTTCAACTGACCCTCTCTCCCCTCTCCCCTCCCCACCACCACTCGGGGCTATCTGTTTCTATTCTGAATTATCAAAAGATGATTCGGATATACAGGAATTTGTCTGTCTCTCTCTCTTCTCCCGTTTGAACGCGTGCGTTAGAAAGAGATGGAAGCAGGGACTAAAGTCACATGCGGCTCCCTCTGCTATCCTCTTCTAATACACGTGTTCAAGTGGGAGGAGAGCGAGACAGACATATTCCTGTATGCGCCCATGCTTCAGAGTAAAAAAAAAAAGATAGGAAACAATTATGGAGGGAACAATCATTTTCTAAGAGAATAAATGGCAATCCCGCGGTGCTTTCTCAGAGCTCCTCTGCAAAACTTTGCCCGAGTGCTGATTCGGCATTTTGCTCCCCGAGATTAAGAAGGGAATATGTGCGGTAGGGGGGATGGGAAGGGAATAAAGGAGGATGGGCAGAGAATATAATAGGGAGGATGGAAAGGGAATAAGGATTGATAAGGAGAGCAAGAGGGAAAGAGGAGGAGAGATCGAGTACAAAACTCTCCGAGAGCACTTTTGCTCAGAGTTGCCATGTTTTGTATAATCCAGGTAAGGGCAAAGCCCGAAGAATGAACTCGTTTTTTTCCCGGAAATTAATCAGCTGTGTAAAATAAATTCCCGAGAGTCTTTAAAATAGCCGACTCTCAACAAAATTTCAACGTCCAATAGAGTACCTATTGTGAGAGTATACCATTGGTCGGCACACGCCACACTTTCTGCAACGTAAGTATCAGCCAGTGAATGGGGCTGTTGCTCACTTTTGCTACAGGCGATTTAAAGGTCGATATTGATGCAAAAACTTAAACAAAAAAATGACAATACAGAGGAACTCCGCTAATTTTAATCTGAAGGGAACAAGAAAATATTTCAATTTAACCGGGTTTCAAATTAGAAAGGTGGAAAACTGCGGGTTTTAAAATTAAAAGGTTTCAAATTAGAGAGGTGGAAAAATATGGTTTTTCAAATTAAAGAGGTTCAATTTATGCAAGTCTGCCATTGAGCGTAAATTTGAAAATGCAATCGTTTGATTAATACTAAATTAATTTATTTTAATATGAATTTACAAAAAAATCAGGGTTGCATCGCTTCAATTTACCGAAGTCCCGCGGCTGACCTTTCAAATTATAGAGGTTTACTTCAAATTACAGAGGTATATGACTACGTGATTTAAATTAAAGAGGTGAATTTCCGAGATTTGACGGCTTCAATTTACGCTTGTATTTTCTTCAAATTATAGAGGTTTTAGGACTTGAACGGAAAGGAAATAACTAGTTCTTCATTTTAGCAAGGTTTTCAAATTAAAGGGGTTCAAGTTAGCGAGGTTCTACTAGGTAGTCCTAAAAACTTGCAAAATCCACCCTATAAATCTTAAAACGTTTCTAAAAGCGCGACTGTAATGGCGGCGTTGGGCACACATAATAGGGTATACCCATCTACTATAATCATGTCACTCCATCAAGAATCGGCCAATGAGGGACGACTTTACTTTAGCACCGGCGCGGTGTGACGAAATTAATTGGGGAATTACCCATTATTAGAGTGCCCAGCGCCGTCAATACGGGCGCGAATTTAAAAGCATTTTATGAGTTTAGGAGTGGGTTGCGTAAGTCTTTAGTGCTGCCATCGTTATCTTTGGAAGTTTTTACTCTTTAATGGAGCTCTTGCATGGTTTTGCTGTAGGCAAATGAAGTATCAATTCCAATGTAAAATACTGCGGAATTAACGACGAGACCATTAAAAAAGTCTAAAACTCACTCCTCGCAGAGAAAACTTAACTTGAAATTGCGGGTGAGCACCCTTGCATGTATGCATGCACCAACCTCGGATTCGGACCCCAAACAAAAGAACATAACCTACGAATTTGAACAATGAGATTAATGCATGTGCTTTCAAAAAGTAAATTTGAAGGAATTAAAGGTCCATTTACTTATACACATTTTGTCACTAGGAGCAGGGTGATAACTACAGAAAAGTTCTACGTTGCGTAGTAAACGATGAAGACGGCACTTAATTTCATGTCCTGCTCTTTTATTTGGGGGTCCGAATCCAAGGTTGGTGCATACACGCAAGGGTGGTCACCCGAAATTTCAAGTTAAGTTTTCTCTGCGAGGAGTGAGTTTTATACTTTTTTAATGGTCTCATCGCTACTTTTGCAGCATTTTACGCCAGAATTGATAGACCATTTGTCTACAGCAAAACCTTGCAAGAGCTCCCATTGCCTGTAGCAAAAGTGACGTGAAACAGCCCCGTTTGATCGGCTCGCGCGTGACTATTGCTCAGTGCCACATCACCTGCCTCACCCGCACATTATCTGATGAGCCCTGTGATACATTTAAGAATAAACAATGCATGACTCATGAGCAGTGGCGCACGCAGAATTTTTGTTGGTATGGGTTTGCACTGATGAGCGTTTGAATGAAAATTACATCCTCTTTCCTTTTCTCCCCTAGAAACTGGAGGGGGCCTTAACCCCTCTTGCCCCTTCCCCCTCTCATATAGCATTGCTCATGAGGTAATGTGCGTTAGGCGGACATGACACCGAGCTCCCCATATGATTTATTGTCGGGATCTTGAAGAATGTCAGACGACTCCTTAGAATTCGGCTTAGGTAGGCCACATGCAATGCTTTGCTTCGTTGAGATTTGTGCTGTGGGTAGCCTACTTCCGGGAGTCGTCGACATTATTTTTGTCCTTACAGATGCTACTGCGTGCAGCTGACATTACTAATAGGCTCTATTTGCTCTCTCTCTCTCTCTCTCTCTCTCTCTCTCTCTCTCTCCTCCTCTCTCTCTCTCTCTCTCTCTCTCTCTCTCTCTCTCTCTCTCTCTCTCGCAGAAACAAAATAAAGAGTGTATAAAAAAAAAAAAAAGGTATCGAGGCAATTTTTTCAGCAACAGCTGAAGAGGTGTCGAGAAACGTCCAGACGACTCGTTTGTAAGAACATTGAGGAGAACGCATTTTCTGGGGGTCACGGGGTGTTCCTGTTCCCCTCAAACAAATTGGAATCGTGTCGCGTGCCAGATCGTTTTTGATATCTTGCTGAAAAAAATCTGAGCGGTACCTTTTTTGTATACACCCTGTGTAACTGTGTAAGTATATGTATACTGACCAACTTCAAGTTCTCATAATTTCAACGGCAACCATCCTGTTCTGATGAGAGTCAAAATAGCTGGTGACCGGTGGAGGCGGTGGGGTGTGTCTACTGTCTGGTCCTCAGACGGGACATTTCGACGCAATGTCGAGTTATTTTGCTGGCTACTCTGCTCCATAAAACCGTCGTGTAAAATTCTACCCAACACAAGGCAACTTGATTCAGATCCGAGGAATTTCATGAACATATTTGATGAGTAACGAATCGCAGTAAAATATTCGTAATTTTTTCGAAAAATTGCCATAAATATGTGACCACTCACGGGAAAAGGGACCTTAGTGCCCGGAGAGTCAAAATTGAGATATTAGTTCCACTGCATGAAGGAGTGTTTTCTATGCATTTTCACGCCAAGAATGCCCAAAACTGTCAAACCAAAGCAAACTTATGGTGATGATTTGAGTTTTACAGTTCAAAATTCGTAGTTTTGAGAAAAAGAGGTTTGAAGTTAAAACTACCTCAAGTTAAAATTACCCCAAAACAACCATAAACTAATTGTAAGTACTAATTCACGGAACGAGACCAAAATTAAAAGTGGCAAGCTGCTAACCTCAAAACTACAACAACAATACAAAAGGGACCTAGGTTCCATACATGCAAAAATAAATTCTTCCTCATTTCGACCTGCTCCAGCTAAAATCGATTGTTATGCTGCCTTGCGGCCAGAAAATAAACTAATATCTCGGAAACTTACTCTCGTGGCTTCTATAGAGCGCTTGGTGTCAAAAACTTAATTTTGCATTTTTCGACCCAACTCGCCAAAAATCGCTCTCCTGAAAACTTTGTCTTCGGGAACTAAGGTCCCTTTTCCCGTACGCGGTCACATATTCAAAAATGGTGATTTATGATGAAAAATGAAAACATTAAGTAGGATGTACTGAATTGTTTTTATACTGAAAGTTAAGAAAATAAAAGAGAAAAAAACCCAAGCCTCTATACGGAGAAAACAGTTTGGGGTCTATTCAGACGCCTCTCTTGGTGCCATACGTTGTTCAAAAGACCTTGGGCTCACAAAGGATACTGATTAAATAGCTTTTATACTAAAGAAAAGCTACTTGTCTATACAGCGGCAGCTCGTGCTTTTTGGCAATCATATAACGCCTTCTGAACCTATGTAAAAGTATAGATTTGTTAGGGATTCAATGAATTTCTTGAAGATCGATTATTTTACATAGGTTGAAATGGAGATAATACATTTTTGCCACATTGCACGAACCGCCAATGCTTATCTGATCAAGCGCGAAGTCTCCTCCGCGGCAACAGTGGATGCGCCGGGGCTCAGCAGTAAATCTCCGAGGCAATGTTTTCAAAATAAATAGTCCCTACGATGTTCATCACGGTTGACAGATGTAGATTACAGAAATCCGCCTACTTTACGCTGTAGTAGAATGGAGAGTAGGCGCATCCATCCCGCGTATAATCTGACAACATCGGTGTAGATTCGAGTGTGCATTTAGGAGGGTGGTAAAAGTGGTAAGCTTTATGAGGACAGGATTATTTTGTAAAACCGCTTATCGCAGAGATTTTGATCAACAGCTTCAGTTGGGGGAGCCCGCTCTGTGCTCTGTCCGATCCCGGACCACTCTTTTAGTCTCATAGTTCTTATACATCACCCTCCCCTCCCCTCCCCTCCCCTCCCCTCCCCTCCCCTCCCCTCCCCTCCCCTCCCCTCCCTTCCCTTCCCCACCCTTCCCATCCATTCCCCTCCACTCCCCACCCTCGAAACTCTATATTTCACGGGTACGAATATTTTGTTCGACGGAAAGCCCGACGGTCAAAATATGAAAAAGGCGGAAATCAACTGCGGTATTTCTTTTGATGTATTTTTAGGGGCGCGCTGAAATAATCCAAGCTGATTTTATCAAAGTTTTTCTTCCATAGAGCAACCGGCGGAGGGGGGGGGGGTTGGCGGCGAGGAGTTCTGTGTAAATAGGTCTGTTGACTGGGAAAACAGAAACCGGGCGCAAAGAAGAATTCCAAAATCCACCCCTAAAAGCCTTTTTAGAAAATTAGGATTATGACGTCATCGGCCGCGCATCTTTGGCATGCACCGGTTCTCTTGCAGCGAGCATTACATCGAGCACTGTATCGCACCCGTAGCGTTTACGACGTCGCACTATGATCTGCTATGTCTTCAGAACGTCGCAGAAAGTCAGGAAGTAATTTTTTTTTATCGATTTATCATTTATAAACTTTCAAGACCAAGAAACCTCAAATGTAAACCTAGAAATGTCCCAGGGAAGTTTCAAATGAGGCTTTTGCAAACTTTTGCTGTTGGCAAATAAATAGTGAAATCTGATGTGAAAACCTGCAAAAATCAGGAAAATCACACTAATAAAGTCTAAAATTCAGTAATAAACTCACGTAACTGCCATAAGGAGGAGATCGTAATGGCGGTTCAACGCAGGTAGGTATCATGGGAGATTCTTGTCTATTATGTCACTTTCTCTAATGAAACACAGAGATATGTCTCAATTTAGATGGGAATCTCCCATGATACCTGCGTCTCTCCACTATCAAGCCCAATTCTGAGTGTGAATTACGTGATTTATTAGAGTACTCATCGTCATTTTTACATGATTTTATGCACGAATCAACTCTTCAATCACCTAAAGCAAAAATTTGCAAGAGCCCCATTTTTGTGATTTAAGGTTAAAAAATATGAGGCAAACAACCAGAATCAGATCACTCATGTTGCCTCTCTTCGGGATAGGACTTATAAAATGTATCAACCTCTCTCTCTTGCTAAACCTCGTTGCTGAATCTCGAAGGAATCGATACTTTTACACGCGTTCAAATGGCAAAAAACATTGTTGTCAAAAAGCACACGCCACTACTATATGGTCGTATGACATTTCTTTGCCCCCAAGTGCGTAGGTACAATCGAATCCGTTGTAAAATTTAATCGATTCAATTTTGGCCCGAAAACGCGGAGCTGCGTACGCATCGCTCTGGCTGCGATGCCGGCCGGGCCGCCTACGGCCTAACACATGGAATTTAATTTTAGAAGCCGTTTAGGGGAACTTGTTAATCAATTCTTACGCATTTTAACTTTTACCCGCGTCTTTTGAAGCCATCGCCGCTCCTATCTTACTGTTGCAGGGCTGCCATTTTGCGTAGAATCAATGCTATTTTTCTCGTCACCGATGATTCCACCGGTTGAGAAAAGATTACACAGTTCATTTCAGTGTATGACTGTAATGGACGAAAATACTCTGATCTGTAATCTTTCCTTAATCGGAGGAATCTCCGTTGATTAATTAAAATATCCGCAAGTTTTTTAAAGTCATCGACGACTCCACCGGTTGAGAAAAGATTACAGATGCGAGTATTTCAGTTTATCATAGTCATGCACTGAACTGAACTGTGTAATCTTTCCTCAACCGGTGGAATCATCGGTGAATTGAAAAATAGCATTGATTCTACGCAAAACGGCAGCCCTGTACTGTTGCTGCCTCCCGTCCTGATTGCCATAGCAATGGTTTTTCCGGCTTCATTTTAATCTAAACCTCGACTGACGCCGCCGCACGCCGCACAGTGATCAAAACAGAGAATTTCCCGGACATTTTGGGAAGAGCTCCTAAATTATTCTGATCTGATTCTGGTTTGTTTGCCTCATATTTTTTAACCTTAAATCAAGAATGGGGTTCTTGCAACCCATTGCTACGCACGTGA
Organism: Trialeurodes vaporariorum; assembly: GCA_011764245.1. Lineage (NCBI taxonomy): Eukaryota > Metazoa > Arthropoda > Insecta > Hemiptera > Aleyrodidae > Trialeurodes > Trialeurodes vaporariorum. Next base: position 34,854,964 of record VMOF01000320.1, on the reverse strand, counting down.
TTAAAGCGTTGATTCTTGCTTACAAATCTGTAGAAATGATGGCGAGTATACTAACATCTCAGAATTCACTCTCGGAATCGGGCTTGATGGCGGAGAGACGCAAGTATTATGGAGATTTCTATCTAATTTGAGACATATATCTGTGTTTCCGTATCACTGAGAGAAGAATTTAGTTAATTTAACAGCCTATTTATTAAAAATGGTGAGTTCAAACGTATTTGTTGGTTTAAGTAGCCATTTTGTTGATTTTACAATTCGATTTGTCAAATTAACAATCTAAAAATGATAAATCAACAATCAGAAAAGATATAAATCAGATGATATCAATTGATGATTTAACAAATCGGATTGTTGATCTACCTTCTTTGATTGTTGATTTAACGTATCGAATTGTAAAATCAACAAAATGGTTAATAAAATGAACGAAATGCGTTTGTACTCACCATTTTTAACAAACAGACTGTTAAATTATACCTAATTTTTTTTTCTCAGTGTAGAGAAAGTGACAAATTAGCAGGAATCACCCAAGATACCTGCGTGTAGCTCCGATATTACGATCTTAGGCCGTTATGTATCTGCTTGTTGAGTTTAATTATTACCAAATTTTAGACTTTTTTAATGTTATCTTCGTGCTTTTCGCTGGTTGTCACATTAGATTTAACTATACATTTGCTGGTAGTAAAAGTTTGCAAGAAACCCATTTTATGGAG